>OZ038450.1:31588007-31684926 GCA_964036195.1 Sphaerolaimus hirsutus | reverse complement strand
CCAACCAATTGTTTCACTGTGATGAATTTTTCAAAGGGTTTTTTTAACTGTTTCAAACAAAAACGCTTAAAACTATTGTAGAGATATGGATTTCATACTTAATATGTTTATTTCCATTTGTACGAATACATTTATAAAAAGTGTTTATTTGTGATATAAATTGAAATGGAACTAGGGCTTAGTAAATATTTGTTTTACTACTAAAATATTTACATGTTTCTCATATGGTCAAACACTTTTCAAACAAATAGTTCCATTTTGCATGGTTAGAAACAAGATTCAAGTGATAGGATTGAAGATTTAAATCTTTTGCATGGGTGACATTTACGCAGAGTTGGAAAAACGTATTTACGTTTACCTGAAATACCCGGTTATTCGGGTATTTATACTTACGTTTACGTTTACGTTTTCCAAAAATACCATTATGTTTTGTTACGTTTTCCTGACCAAAATACCCGGGTACTATGGAAAACGTAAAAATCTTATGGAAAATAGAAAAACTGCTATTTTTTAGAATACTTTCAAAACCCCATGCATAAAGTTCGTGCGCGGCGACTTTTGGTGTGTTTATGTATTGTGATTCATTATGACAACGCGCTAGGGTGCTGATATTGGTGGAAAAAGATAGCCAAAACATTTCTATACCTACATATAAAATACACCCTAGCTTTATCCTACCCCCATCCCATGTAGTCCCCAAAATGAAATTGGCGTAGACAAAAGTTCATGCGCCAGGAACAAAAGTTCACTTCTATGATAATGCTAGGGGGTACGATAGAGTTGGGGGGCTGGAATTTCATACTTTGGTAATGAAATGTTCTGGCTATATTTTGATACAAAAATCAGCCCCCCACTGGCACATCGTCATCACAAATCGCAATTATAAACACAAAAAAAGTTGCCCGTGCGCGGGGTGTATTAGATTCCACTCACCCTGTACTTGACAATGAATAAATACTTCACATTATTCATCATGTTCAGCAAACTTTAAGAATAGGTGAGGTTTTGATGATGGGAACGCTCTGATGATGGGAACGCTTCAAAATATTTTTACGTTTACGTTTTTTTTAACGTTTACCCGGGTACTTTCAAAGTATTTTACGCTTTTAGTATCAATACTTAAAATTGAGAAAAGGTATTTACGTTTACGTTTACGTTTTCCAAAAATACCGGTATTTGTACAACTCTGCATTTACGTGATGATGAACATGCAAATAAATACTGTATGATGTATTATTTTAAAAGTAATTTTTTGTTTATTGTAATATCAGTGAAAATAAAAATATGAACCAGCTCTACAGATTTGTACTTTTTCTATAAAACTTTGTATGGGATCTTTAACAAAGAGTTTAACACAGTACAATAATAGTTTAAAAATCAATAACTATAACTGTATTTTTGAAATTGCAATTAGAGATATCATGAGCTATAACTTAATACATGCTGTACACAGTAGCAAAACAAAAATTATGACACAAAACTTGACTGCAGATCACAAATTTCTCCTGACCCTTAAAGCATCTTCAATTTTATCATCAACTATGTGATCCATGGGATCAAATCCAAATAGACAAAACATACTTTCTTAATCTGATTTAGTCACTTGATTCATGAATCCTCAAATGAGCTAATATCTGCTTTTATGAAAATGCTGCACTATTCCTATCAGCCAGCCTCCTAGGAGGCAATGGGGGTGGAGTTTCACTGTCACTACTATTCAAATGATTATGGTAATCAAGTGCACTATTCCTACCATTTTCAGGCAGTATTCTAGTGTCACTTCTATCTGATGAAGCCGTGCCACTGCTTGAAGTGCCCTGACCACTTAAAATCACTTGATCCTGTCTCAGTGCCACATCAACATTGACAGCAGCTTGTTGTAAATTTCCAGACCCAGCCATGCCAGAAATGACATCATTGCATTGACTGCCAGAAATAGAAGTTGGCAGGATTGTGGTGGATGCTGTGTCAGTAAACATGCCATTTTGGAGATCAGTTTGGCCTGGGGCTTGTTCATGGTAGAATGAAGTTGGTGTGATTGCAGGGTGGTGGTCTAGGCTGTGCTGACGCATTCTTTCCAGGCTCTCCATAAAACTCTGAAATGAGGATTTGATGGGGGAGTAAGGGTAAATATGTGTAAGAACCTATATTTTGTGACTGGGTAAAGTAAACATGTTTGCAGGATTATGATGTTATATTTATTATCTGTGATTGTTATTCATTTTTGTACTTGAACCTGCAAAAGTAACAATTTGTGCACAAATCTGGCGAGGCCATAAAAATATCATATTTTAAGATAGCTAGTATTTAAGAAAAGTAAGTCTCAAGAAACTCTTCTTTAAAGAATAAGCATTTTGTATTCCAGAATATATACACTTCATAAAGATGCAAAATTAAATCCATTGAGCAAAATCCTCCCAAGATAGCAATGCTTCAGTTACCCACCTGACAAATAACTTCCCCATGTCTCTGTCTAGCCTGATACCTCTCCCTGAATGACTTCAGAGCTTGACTCTGTCCCCCAGTCCCAGCAACTGTACTTCCAGGTTCACTGTTGTGATGGCGCAAATGTTTTGATAATTTTGTTGTCACAGCTGGTCTTTTATTTGGATTTGGTGGATTAATCTGGCTACGCCTATGCCCCATGGTTGTATTGTGATGGGAGTCAAAATGGGTTTCAAAATAGTGTTGATGGGTTGCAGGGCTTGTTTCATTGTGGCTGCTGTGGTTGTGATGATGACCTGGGCACGAATAGTTTATGCTTATGCATTGCTGAACATTGTCAGTGTGCAATTTGATTTGTACATTATGATATTTTTGAATTGTCAAGGAATTTATAGAAAAATAAAGCTGTGGTTTGCTCCAGCTCATACAGTAAAAGTGACTGATCACATTTGTATTTACATAAAAATATTGTTTTCCACATAATCTTTACTTGAATTTTTATGTGAATTTTAGAATTTTTTGAATTTTTTAAGAATTTTCATAAATTTTAGAATTACTGGCAAAAATATATTGTACTTTTACACTTGACTTACCTCTCCTCTTTCTGTCACTTTGTTGCTTCTTTCTAGTAAGGTTGTACTGGACAATGATGCCTAAGGAAAATAATATTGGCCACAATATGGCCACCACCCATCCATGCCAACAAATCTCCACAATAGCTGGCTTCTCCAATATCACAGCTTTCAGAATCCACCTGAATAAAGCCAAATAAAGATTTGTAAAAAGATTGTATTTTGTTTACAGTCCACAACACAGTAAAGTGTGGGTGTGGTATGAAGTACTGCAGTGAGGGAGGGATACACAAATTACAACAATTCATTGACTTCCCAATTCCCAAATACTTCATGTTACTTCATGAAATATGCAAACTAAATATGTATTTTTGTTGCAAACCAGTTATATTTGGAGCAAAGTTGGAAGAATGTGAAATGTATTTAACACTTTAAATATAAGTGATTTGTCTTGTGTGACCCTGCAGCCAAGCATAGAATTGTGCTTACTGATGTAAAGCTGAATTTAACACAACAATACTCTTCCAACACACTGCCAATACATCTACTTATTTATATCACATGCAGCAACCATTAGAACTCATTATCCCATTCAACCCACCTCAAGAGTACAGCTCTCAACAGTATATAATCGACAGACACACACACCAAAGCAGCCCCAATGATGGCACTGCCAAGCACAGCAACAAATCTGGGCCAGATTAAGCCTGCCAGAGCTGCCACAAGTCCACAGCCAAAAAGTGATGCCACTGGCAGCCACAGGGATGTGGTGCTGATGAAACCCAGTTGGGAGGCTGTGATCACAATTGGAGTGGCCAGTAGGAGGCCTGAGATGAAACCTGTCATGAATAGGCCAACATATTCTATGAGCATTGTCACTAGGCCCAGGAGCATGCCTGTGTTTGGAGTTGGACATATATCATGTGACATGATTGATAAAGGTGATTTGTTATCATACACTGCAAAAATAGGTGTGAATATGCAGTGAAGCACTTCTTACTGTGATCATCAGTATGAAAGATGAAGCATGTGGAAGATACTTCACCTCAAATTTCATGATTACTGGAAAAGTAAGTGGAGTTAGCTTAGAGATGCTTGGTTTCACCCAGCTTACACATGCTCAACAAACTGATTTTTACTGTTTTAACATATTTTACATTTGTTACATATTATGATGAAAAATGAAGCCCCTTCATCAATAACTGCTTTATAAAAATCTCTCCCATCTAACATCTGACAAACATAGCCCCATGGTACAAAGATTACCATAAAACCATCAACTCACCAACTGCCAGTGCAATGGCACCATTTCCAATGGTGTGAGGTAGCACCTGTTCTTGGTCACAGATTACAAATGTGAGCACCCCAGCAAATAACAGGCCAACCAAAAATAGGGTCCCCTTGAGCAGTCGGTAACCTGAATGTGTGGAGAATGGTTGAAAAATGGTGTGATTTGGTGGGACTGGTGGTTGACTAGATATTTGAGGTCTGGGGGCAGTTGGCAGTCCCAAGCCCTGTAAAGTGTGTGTCAAATGTAAAGTCAAATGCTAGTAAACTGTGAATCAAAACAAAAAAGAAAAGATTTTATTACTGAACTTTGCACGACAATTGACAATTTACTTTGCATTTGACAGTTTACTTTGCATTTGACAGTTTACTTTGCATTTGACACTTTACTTTACACTTTACAGGGCTTGGGACTGCCCCCAAAGATGGTGTCTTGGCATGGGTCCAGTTGTGGTGTTCCCCCAACAAATATCCCAGCTCACCCTATCCCAGCAGAATTTTTACTAACAAATTCTCTCACTTTTGTCCATTTCTTTACCACAAAAATCACAGATTCTTTTATTTTTGCCTATTCTCACCCACAAGATCAGAAATTCGTATGCACCGATACCCATTTGCAACTATTTCTGGTATTAAATGAACTTATATTTCTAATTTCAACAATTTCTCAGTAGGTTTTATTCATTGTATTTTTGGTGTCAGTGCAATGCAACTTCATATTGACCGATGCCTTTCAACACTACCTATATAATTTCACAACCACTACAATTTTCAAAAATTGTAAAAAGGATAAAAAATCACCCACCACAAAAACAGCACACAATGCCAAACAAGAGAGTGACTAGACTCAATGTGGCTACAGGTAATTCCAGGCCACTTGTAGTAAAATTCTGCTTGCAATCATATGGCCAGATGCCAAAAAGAAGACCCCCTTCACTGCTGGAAGTTGCATGGTCAATGTGGACCACTGTGTAGGGAGTTTGCATGCCTGGAAATTGTTATGTGGAAGTGTGTGAGGTCCATAATGGAGCGATTACAGCTCGGGCGTAAAATTCCAGCGTAAAATTCCATCGCAAAATTTATTACATAAAAGTGGATGATGATACAGGTCTGCAATTTTTCATGGAGAATATGTTTATCAATACCTTCATTGTAACCGAGAGTCATCATCCACAGTCACTGCAATTTGATTGTGGAAATTCAAAAATTTCTATTTTACGCTGGAATTTTACGCCAGCTGAAGAAAAATCAATTCTACGCTATGTCATTGCATGCAATCACCTGGCGTAGAATTGACTTTTCTTCAGCTGGCGTAAAATTCCAGCGTAAAATAGGAATTTTTGAATTTCCACAATCAAATAGCAATGACCTTGGACGATAACTCTCGGACACAATGAAGGTATTGATAAACATATTCTCCATGAAAAATTGCAGACCTGTATCATCATCCACTTTTATGTAATCAATTTTGCGATGGAATTTTACGCTGGAATTTTACGTCCGAGCTGTAATCGTAGCATAAAAGAGGTTTCAATGTTCTCAGGTTGTGCATTACATATTTCTGATGGCAGTCCCAGAACCTCCAAAATGCCATGTAAAATGTCATGTAAAAAAAGGAATTATGTTGACATTTTGCATGCATTTTACACTTAATGTTTTACATTTTACATGTCATTTTACTGAGTCTGGGATCAGCAGTGCCTCTGGGACTGGGTCAGGTCCCAGTACCACATCACATGATATGTCATAGGCCATGTAATATGGGCAAATTTTTCATTCATACTATCATTTGGTATTCTGACATTTTACATGGTAAATATTGAACGAATTTTCATGACCCAGGGTGCGAGACAGACATTCTACAGGGTGCGAGACTACCCCAGGATATGTGAAAAGCCCTGATTGAATGATGACTTTTTGATTTCCATAAATATATTTCACTTTGGAGTAAGCAAATTATTATATTAGAAAAATAGCTAAAATACAGGGGTGGGCATCTTCAGTTACCGCTGGAAAAACGCGATAGCTTGAGCTACAGTTGAGCTATCACAATGAAATTTTAACACAATAGAGTAGACTCCATAGGACACCTATGCTGAAGTTTGCAACCCAAACGGCCACAGTTTGGAGGAGTTGTGGAACACACAGTTTTTAGTGTAATTTTGTGACTTCACCTCCCTTATCTCGGGACTGGGGGACTATTCAAGTAAAAAAAGAATTTGGTAGTAGGCGCGACCACAACATACTCAAAGGGCATCAAAATCGGCCGATGTACGACAGAATGGGACGACACCAACGACCGATGCCCCCCCCCCCCTCAAATGCCACCCTCGATTTATCCTATGGGTGACGCCAAGTCACAAAATTACACTAAAAACCATGTGTTCCACAATTCAACCAAAATGTGGCCGTTTGGGTTGCAAACTTCAGAATAGGTGTCCTATGGAGTCTACTCCATTGTGTTAAAATTTCATTCCGATAGCTCAACCGTAGCTCAATCTATCGCATTTTCCCAGCGGTAACTGAAGATGCCCACCCCTGTACATTCTAAAAAATCAGATTCGAAAAAAAAGACATTTATCCTACAATTTTTAACTTACCCGCAGATGTACTGGCTTCCCCAAACTCCGGGGGCGGGGTTGGATACATCGCGTGCGCATCGTTTCTCACTCCAGCCATTTTTGGCACTGTTCCAGCACTTTTTTAGAAGAAAAAATTTCTGCCAGCTACATTTTGACCGGATTCTCTAGAGTTTCTAATTTCTGATTTAGATCGAAAATTTCACTGGAAAAGTACGCCGCAAATATTCAAGATTAAGTCAGGAAATACTGCTCACGATGGTAGCTTTAAAGTGGTTTAAAGTGACTTTTTTCCGCGGCGCCCTGAAAAGAGAAATCCAATAAAGCGAGTAGCTATGCGGTTAGAATTGAATGAGTTAAGGCCGGAATAGAATTGCGCCACATTTCCCGGGGGCACTTTAAAGTTCAATCAAAGTGTGCAAAGGTGTATTTTAGGTACAATACGATTCACTGCGATGACACTTTGCGGCTTGTGCACGTGTCTAGTGATGGGAAAGCGCCATGGCGCGCGCGCGCCAGAGCAAAAATCGCCATGGCGCTTTTGGCGCTTGGCGCCTTTTTTGCTGTGGCGCCATTGACGCTTGGCGCCGCACCCATGAAAAGCGCGATGGCGCTTTTGGCGCTTGGCGCTATTTTTCTGTGGCGCCAGGAACAAAATGCCTGGCGCTAGCGCCAAGACAAAAAGCGCCATGGCGCCATTGGCGCCATTTTGCTCTGGCGCCATTGGCGCTTGGCGCTGGGGTTGGAAAAGCACCATGGCGCTTTTTCCATCACTACACGTGTCACTCAAATTGTCACCTTGGAAAGTTGTGAGAGGGGACATAAAATGGTTTCAGTATTTACGTTCATACAGGATAAAACGTGTACGCACGAAGTTTGGAGAGTAGAGATGGAAAGTGCCATGGAGCCATTTTGTGGCACTGACAGCGCCAAGGCGCCATTTTATGTCATCAAAGGTGCCATGGCGATGGCGGCATTTTGTGGCACCAAAAACGCCATTCTCTTATAGGCACCATACCGCCGAAAAAGACATTCTATAATTTTTAGCGCTAATACCATCACTTATTCATAATTAGTGATGTAAAAGCGCCATGGCGCTTGGCGCCAGAGTTACGAAAGCGTATTTACGCTTACCCGAAATACCCGGGTAAATGGGTATTTATACTTACGCTTACGCTTACGCTTTCGTAAAATACCCGTACGCTTTATTACGCTTTCCCGGCAGAAATACCCGGGTACTAAAAGCATAATTTTTTTTCACGCAACCCAGTTTTACGCTTTTGAAAAAGGAAGAAAGGAACAGAAAGTGATTGAGAAAGCGTACAAAAAAAACGTGTGTGCGCTAACCGAGTGAAAATAGCGGCACATGTGCAAATTGTGTCGTCTAGCAATATCGTGACTTAGGACAAGGAATTTTGGGTCAGATAATGGATACTGTATTTCCTCGAAATACACCCAGGGTTTTTCTCCAAGTGCAAAATATAAGGTAGGTATACACTTACATAAGTATGTACCTATTAACCTAGTTGATATAAGCCCTGTCCTAATATAACTCTGTATTCTATTTAACATGTGTTTTGCATTGCAAAGATACCAAACTGCAGTTTTTGGACATTATTTGACACATTTTGGGTAGGGGTATTTTGAGGGGGTATTTTGAGTAAATACGGTAATCCGATAATCTGATGCTCAACAGCAAGAGCACCTTGTAAAACTTTTTTTTACGCTTACGCTTTATTTTACGCTTTCCTAGGTATTTTAAAAATACCTTACGCTTTTAGTATCCATACCCATAATTTGGAAAGTGTATTTACGCTTACGCTTACGCTTTCCAAAAATACCGGTATTTTAACAACTCTGCTTGGCGCTATATCGCTCTGGCGCCATGCCCATGAAAAGCGCCGTGGAGCTTTTGGCGCTTGTCGCTATTTTTGCCCGGCGCCAGTAACAAAACGCCTGGTGCTCGCGCTTGGCGCTAGCGGCCAAAGCAAAAAGCGCCATGGCGCTTCTGGCGTCTAACGCTATTGGCGCTTGGCGCTAGGGGTCGGAAAAGCGCCATGGCACTTGGCGCCAAAGTCCTGGCGCTTTTCACATCACTTTTCATAAAAATTCCTACTAGGTAGATAAATACTAAAATGCATTGCATTTCATGGCAGCGCCTTTCAGCAGTGCACTTATAAAAACTGGTATAATATTTTAGAGGAAATTACTATTGGAGGTAAAATAACAGTTGTTTTGAAAGTGAAGGGGTTTTTTTCTGAAATGGGACGGCGTGTTCAATCACGTGTAGCGTGATATATTAATGCAATTTACTTTTATAAAATGTACCGTATTTGCTTGAATAGTACCCCCTTGAATAATTCCCCCCTGTAAGACGAGTGAGGAAATGATACTTCCCCCCCTCGAATAATCCCCCTTAAGAGATTTGCTCAATTTATTGTGCCAAATTTGAACAAAAATGGCACGTTTTTGTGTGAATAAAGCATATTTCATCAAATGAGTTGATAGAAACATGGTTGAAATTGTTGACGAAATAATAATTCCCCCCCTCGAATAATTCCCCCCCTCGATTAGTTCCCCCCTTATAAATGTCTGACGAAATAATAATCCCCCAGGGGGATTATTCAAGCAAATACGGTATGTACATTTTAATGCAATTTCCGCCAGCACAAGTTTTTGCCGTAAAACTTTAATAGCGTGTAATAGTTACAAATTAAAACAGTCGTGGACAAATGTCAAATATGTTATACACGAACTCAAGAAAAACTCAAAATGTACGCTGGTCTCAGTAGGCTTTATTCTACCGTAATCGCTCAAATAGATTCCCTGTTTAGCTCAATAGCTCAAGCGATGCATCATGAATTGTAGTCCCAAGAAACCTCCAATCAAAGCTAATACACACGCTCAAACACTACACACATTTATACATACGTGCGTACTTTACATAAATAAATCTAAAATACTACATGATGGCAAATAGACGTTCGAAAATTTGAAAACTTTTTCGATTTTTAAGTCCACTGTGAGAAAAAAACACTTCAAAACCAACGTTTTCCAAAAATACCAATAATTGAACAACACTGGTAGACTGGTAAAATACTGTTTTTTTTTCGTTTTACTTAACGCGAGTTCTTTAATGATTCGATTTAACTGTTTTTTTTTCTGCAATATAAACAATATCCTGTTTTATCACCAGATTTTTTAGGCAAAGTCTGCAGGTATTTTTATCTGTTTACTGTTTTCAGATTTTTTTCTCGGCTATAAATAAAATTAGAATCAATTTTATTTGAACGTGCTCTTTATTATACAAGCAGCAAGTGAAATAAAAGCCCTGAAAATGTTAAATTCTAAGTGTTTTAAAACTTTCAATAAATTTTTATGTTCTCTCTTCAAACAATCACACCGTAAACATAATAAATACAACAAATAAAACACGCCACCCAGAATGTATCAAGTTATCAAGCCAAACAAAACGCCACAAATTTGATTCGATCTGAAAGCTGACACATTTGTAAGACGCATGGTGCCAGCCGAGTATATAACCCATAACATAACTTGCAGTGGAACCTTGGCGTAAAATCACTGGCGGTGGAATGGCGCCAAGATTTTATGGCGCTGGCGCCAGCTGCGCCATGGCGCTGTTCAATCAAGTGATATCCAGCGCCTTGTCAAGTGTCAAATTTGAGACAAGTTTCAATTCCCATTACCTAAACCATTGTGGAAATTGTGATGGAAGAGTGTCAGAGAACAAAATTATGTCAAAAATGGACAGTGAGAAAGTTCACAGCATTCTAAAATGGTGATTTATAGAGACCATCTGTTTTTATATATATTTTGGTTTGTTTGAAAGATTCTCTGATATTAAAATGTTGGTGAAGTATCATAAGAAAAATAACTATGTTCAAATAAAAAATACATGGAAAATTGCTGAAAAATAGACCCCCCCCCCATTCAAACAGCAGGTAAAAGATAGAAGTGTGACACTCTATTTTTTTATCTAACAGATTTTATCCTTATCTGATTGATCCCTTAAACAAAACTACAAAAAAGCTCCATCCATGGTGCCAGCTCCAAAATTTCACATATTCCATGACACCATTTCCACTGCCAGCACACATGCTTAGGTTTGAAATTGGAAACATGCAGTTCAATGCATGTATTCCATGCCATGCTGCCATCATGTTAGCGCGGCAGGAAGAGATAAATACATGGGCTGGAAATGCAGCAGTGCAGTTGCAGCTTAAATGATAGCACTGAGTGACATTTTGCTGCCATGGGAAGTTGTTATGGGGGATGGGAAAGTTTTTGTTTTTATTTAAAAATTACAAAAGTTGAAATTCAAAATACATGAGGAGGGTTTGAATGATAATCCTTAAATCTAAAAACTGAAAATTACAAAAATAAATATCTATTTATTTCTGTGCATTCAGAGCAATCTCCTTCCTGTGGATATAAATATGGATTCAAAAGCATTTTAGTTCATTGCAAGCAGAAGTAAAAGGTGTCCCAAATTCACAGAGGTGCAAAACATCTTTGAGTGGAAAATTTCCTTCAAAAACCAAGTAGAGACTTTATGAACCAATAAAGCCATTTTACAGGCTCATGATTTTCAAACTTCTTGGAAAGCTGCCTTTATTTCAGACACCAAACTTAATTCCAACTTATAAATGATGACATGAGGGAAAAATGCTACACGCTGTATGCAAAATATGTGCAGCTCAGGGTATGGATTATAGTGATGGAAAAATTGCACCATGGCACCATTAAAAATGGCGCTAGATGCCAAACTAAAATACCCATTTCTGGGATGGGACAGTGTCGATTTAAAATCAAGTTGCACATGCAAATGGTAAATTGTGGAAAAGCAATTATCCAACTACAACCATTGGCTATTCTTTGACTTTCTGTATGCTAAATGTACAGTGTCATATTTAACCAGGTGTAGATGTACAACTCAATACATCCAATGTTAATGTATGCATTAAACATATTTCCCTTTTCACATCATCATGCATTGTGCCAACACACACTAGTTCTCACCGTGACTTTGTGGGAAAACTGAATTTTTTTCAAATGCAAATTAATGAACATGGGTGAATGATTTTATTTTATTTGAATTAGAATTTTAATAGATAAAAGTTAAAATTTGAAAATTTGAAAACTAAAACACATATAGCGTACAATAAGAGTAGGCTGGATGTCGCCATGTGGCCATTTCAGTTTTCACATCAGTCACGGTGAAAACTAGTGTGTGTGGGGCCATTAGGGTGTCAAATTTCCGTTTTCCGTTTTCCGTTTCCGTTTTCCGCAGGCAAATTTTTTCCGTTTTCCGTTCCGTTTTCCGGCTGCTGAATTTTTTTTTCCGTTTTCCGTTCCGTTTTCCGGCAACTTTTTTTTCCGTTTCCGTTTTTCCGGCTCATTTTCCGTTTTCCGGCTAAATTTTCAGTTTTTCCGCATTTTTTCCGTTTTCCGCCTCAATTTCCAGTTTTTCCACCTTTTTTCCATTTTCCGCCTCAATTTTCCATTTTTCCGCCTCATTTTACCTTTTTCTGGCTCAACTTTCTGTTTTCTGATCAGCCAAACTGGTAAAAATTCATGCAGATTGTCAATGCTGTGAAAAAAATTTTGTTTCCAGCAAGATTACTGCAAATTTTTTCCACTTCCAGCAAAATTTCAGCAAATTTTACCCGTTTTCCGGCAAAATTTCAGTGAGTTTTTCCATTTCCCTGCAAATTTGATTTTTCCGTTTCCGTTTTTCCAGCCTCTTTTTCCGTTTTCCGGCCGCTGAAAAGTTTTTTCCGTTTCCGTTTCCGTTTTCCGCCAAGTGCAAATTTTTTTCCGTTTTCCGTTCCGTTTTCCGGCCGCTGAAAATTTTTTTCCGTTTCCGTTTCCGTTTTCCGTAAAAAATTTTTTTTGACACCCTAGGGGCCATTACAACAAAATGGCGCGGCCATGGCGCGAATTCCATGGCGCCATTCCATCCCTACCTATTTCAAATGCTGGAGTGTGCCCATGAGCTTACATGCCTATTGCCTACTGCAATGGACTTCTTTCTTTCCCACTGTGTACGCCATGTGTATTTATATTCACTGAGCTGCATACTTTGCACAGTGAGTTATCGTATTTCGGGGAATAAGGTGCAGTGTTCAATTCTTTGTGAATTATTTGATGTTGAATTATGGGACTTATTTTTTTGTAAAAAAGGAATTTAAAAACATCTGGGGGCGTTCCCAGACCCTGTAAATAGTCCTGTAAAATGTCAATTGTCATGCAAAGTGCCAAAAGTCATGGAAAACATACTTTTGCCATTTTGCAGGGCATTTTCCAGGGATGAAGTGTCAACAGTCATCTCATGGAAAATGCCCTGCAAAATGGCAACTCGGTTGCCATATTGCAAGGCATTTTCCATGACTTTTGACACTTTGCATGACATTTGACATTTTACATGGCTATTTACAAGGTCCGTGACTGGCACCTGTCTCTTTATTCCGTCGCCATGAATGGTCGTCTACTGTACATTTGAGTGCAAAGTACGCAGTGGCAAAATACTTGATGTGTATGTTTCAGCTTATCGATCTGGGCTGTGTTTTGCTGCCGCGCTGCGCTAGTGCTGCATTCCGCTGCGGCATGTGTTTGTGTGTGCAGAAACTGAATGGACGCGCGGCACAATGTGCGAGGTAGGGCTGGGAATTGAGCTGGGGGCAGTCCCAGACCCTGTAAAAAGCCCTGTAAAATGTCAAATGTCATGCAAAGTGTCAAAAGTCATGGAAAATGCCCTGCAAAATGGCAACCGAGTTGCCATTTTTCAGGGCATTTTCCATGACTTTTGACACTTTGCGTCGCATTTTACAGGGCCATTTTATACGGTTTGGGATTGGCACCTGTTGGGAATAGGGGGATTTTTTTGGGGATTTTTCTGTGAACATTGTAGTTTCGGTAAAATATTATCTTTTTTGACCAGGACAAAAAATCGTAAATTACATAGAATATAAGCAAAATTACCCCTGAATTATACTGCAATGTTAAGATATTGAATAATTTAACTAGGGGATACTTGTGCAACATTTTAAGATCATGATTCATGAAAGTAACCACTTAAACAATCATTAAGTAGAGGCGAGGTAATTTGTTAAATTTTCCATTACTGCAAATGCATCAAGACTTAAAGAATCGCCAAGCTGGTATAATTAAGATTAGTGCTTGTATTTCCAAAATTTATGGAATCGGGTCGGGTATCACAAGGTTTCGGGTCGGGTACCGGGTCAAAAAACTGACGGGTATCTGCTTCACGACGGTTCCAATCCCCAACCCTAGTGCACAAACACAAAGACTTTGGTGTGGTAAATACTAAAGCTTTGTGCAGTGCTGTGACTGTGATTAAATACATTTCTTATTGAGTTGAGTTTCTGTCTGGAAGATGTGAGAATTTGAAATTAGGTGATAGGAAAGTATTTTAATTGGAATTGCCAGTATTATTATGGCCTTCAGGGTATTAGATTTAGTTGAAATTGTATAAGTGCGAGTGAGTACATTTCATAGGCATCTATTGAAAGGTAGTAATAAGAGTTGTGTGCCTCAATAATTTCTGTAATCATACACTTTTGGTGAATGTGTTTCAATGCAAATGAAATTACAGTGAAACTTATAAAATGTTGTATTCATGGCTGCATCCATTTCCAATGAATATGTTATAAATTCATTCACTTTTTTACTTTTTAATCAACTCATCTGCACTGTTAATTGCACTTTCATTACTGTTACTTTGAAAGGAAATGTTGGTTACAAGGGAAGGCTTACAAAAAAAGCATCCCTCCATTGTTTTTGTATATTGTATTGTGTCAAAGTCGGATAGATTGAATTACGTAAAAATTGCATAGAGATAAAAGTAGATGGTTAAATAAATTAGGCAATACAGGCATTTTGCAGAAATGAAAACTACCCATAACAACTAACACATGCAAACTGCAGAAACACAAGTTGTCAAAACTGTTAAATGAACACAGAAATAACACAAACATGTTACTTGTGAACTCAAGAGCACACAAAGTGCAAATAAATACAATATTTCTGCACACCCATTGAATAGCTGGTAGTAAATAAAATGTCCATAATGAAAAACATAGCTGTCCACTTTGTGCAATTCACTTGCCACTTGCCAGCACTCAATAAATGAACTTGTGCTACACCAAAGGAACAAAATGTTTGCATAGCCCCCTCTACTTGGGCTTGGTGTTCCAAAATGACTGGGACAGTGTTCTGTGTAAATCTATTGGATTTATAATATGGGTTTTTATTTAAGGAAATAATACACAGAATGATTTTTGCTGACAATTCCAATTTTCAGCCCATACCTGCCATTTATAAACACCTTCCCAGTCACGTCCGGCAGCCATTTTTTGATGTTATATCTTATATCCTATCCCCAGTTCTAGAGCGCCCCAGAGGCTGAAAGTTGGGGGAGATATTGTCACAACCCCCCTCTACTTCGCATGAATTGGGGGGGTCGCGGCGACCCCCCCAATTCATGCGAAGTAGAGGGGGGTTGCGCCAATATCTCCCCCAAGTTTCAGCTTCTGGGGCGCTCTAGAATTGGGGATAGGTTATAAGAAGTAACATCAAAAAATGGCTGCCGGACGTGACCGGGAAGGTGTTTACATATACATTTTGTCCACATACACTTTTTGGCCATTTATACAGGCTGTACTACAAAGTATCTATCTACACAAACACTGCCATGGTGCCAACAAGAAGCAATTTTGATTTACCATTGTTAAATCACTTTCAATCATACAGTTTGTTGAATGAAACAACCACACAAAGCAGACAAACCATAATAATGGCATGTCCCATCAAAATACACTTGAAACAAAATTGGAACCGTGCCATGTAAATCCAATGCACATTTCACTGGAAAAATGTAAGTGAGGATAGTTAAATGTATTTATAAATCAATGGTACCTGACTACTGTAAATTCTCAAATGAGTTATCTTTTTGAATAGGGGAAATGATGCACAACATAAGAATGCAAGTTCAAATTACCCTTAAAAACTTCCCCGCATATGGTATTTAGTAAACTAATTTCTCCTGTTAGATGAGTGAAAATAAAATATGCCCCCCTTCCTTGAATAATTCCCCCCTTTATGCATATGATAAATTTTAGTGTGTATTATCTGAAAAAAATCGCATTTTATGTTGTTGATAAAACATACATACTTCAGTACTTAATTACTCACTTGATAGAAACATGCTTGAGAATTTTGATGAATAATAATTCCCCCCTTGAATAATCCCCCCTTGAATAGCTCCCTCAAAGAAGTCTGATAAAAACTTAATTCCCCAGGGGGATTATTCAATTAAATACAGCAAATTATTGCCCCATTGATAAAATTTATCCTCCTGGAATGATTAATTCCTAGAAATGAATACAATAATTTGCTGTCCCACTAATTCCAGATCAGACCCAATTAAATTTCCAAAGACTTTTGCCACATTTCACTGCGCTGCGGTAAATAGTGGAGTGGCACCTAATTTCGGCGATGTTTGTGTAAATAACCATTTTATAGTACAGCCCAGTGCAGATAAAGTAAGGTGTATTTATTTACGTGAAATTTAACTGGTGAAGGTGTGTCAACAATTGGGACGCGCCCCAGCCCAGACTCTAGATACCTATGCAATTTGCAGGTGGAAAATTGAACCTGGAAAATCATAACTGGATGAGCGAATTAAAGGTCAACTGGTTTTTTAAACGTGAATGCATAATCACGCCCACACGGATGCATTCATGAACGAAGTGCAGGGGACAATTACGCGTTTTCACAAGTGACAAGAAAAGTGTCAAGTGCCAACAAAAACAACATGTAAATGTAAATAGGTATAGGTATAATATGTACATGTAAATGTAAATAGGTAAACGTAAATGTAAATACCGTTAAATGTAAATAGGTACATGATAATGAATCACTTTTAGAATGTTTTTTGTCACTTGATATGAATACTCATGATAGAATACCTAGGTAACTTTACTTTAAGCTATCACTTGTCTTGGTAGCAAATTTACTGAATATAATTTTATCCATCGTCGATTCTATGCTCAATTTCGAAGTGCTTTGAATTAAATACGCATCAAATCGGCCGCAATTCAAGCTCACAATGTAGTCAAAATTACTGTTTCAGTTACATTACATATTCAAATTTCACTATTTAATACGGTTGCCATAAATTTGATTCGAAATGCTTTATATCAGATGATACACACGTGCTAAACGCATTTCATGGAAAATTGTCATGTGAATGCTAAATGTTCAGCTTAAACTCAGCTTAATGCTAAATATTCTAAATATATTATACCAAATACACAATTTGTAGCCAATGAAGATTCATGAAAGAGAGGGTTCGCATTTAGTAAAAGATTGGAGCTGTGGCGCTGGCGGCTAGGGTGTCAAATTTCCGTTTTCCGTTTTCCGCTTTCCGCAGGCAATTTTTTTCCGCTTTCCGTTCCGTTTTCCGGCAAGTGCAAATTTTTTGTTCCGTTTCCGCTTTTCCGCAAGCAAAATTCTTTTTGTTTTCCGTTTTCCGCTTTCCGCAGGCAAATTTTTCTCCGTTTTCCGTTCCGTTTTCCGGCAAGTGCAAATATTTTTCCGTTTCTGTTTCCGTTTTCTGGCAAGTGCAGAAAAAATTTCCGTTTCCGTTTCCGTTTTCCATAAAAAAATATGTTGACACCCTAGCTGGCGCCATTTAAGAGCGCCAAATGGGCGCCATTGGCGCATAGCGCCAATTTTCAGATTTTTCCATTGACGCTGAGCCATTTGAAAGTTGCGCCACAGGCATTTACGTCATATGTAGAATGGTGCCAATTTAAGTCTGGCGCCATTGTGGCCACACAAGCTAGTTTTCTATGTTCCTTTTTGAAAACTATTAAATCAGCATTGAACGCATTGAGTTTTCTAGAATGAGTCGTTTTTACTCTGCGTCAACTGTAGATGATGGGCACCTCATTCTAGAAAACTCAAATGCATTCATGAGTTACATGCATTCATGATTCATGCAGATTTACAAGTTTTCAAAATGTTGGTTGAAAACTAGCTTGTGTGGCCACATTGGCGCCTCGCCTGGCGCCATTTTTACTGGCGCCTTTCTATCACTATTCCTATGCATTCGTGTGGTCCAATTTATAAATTGGATTTCATTTAAATCGATTTAAATTGAAATGACGTTGGTTTGGAATGGAAATTATGCTTGGGTTTCATTAGTCCAATCTCGCAAAAATATTGTGAGAGCCGTTGGAGGAGAAAAAAGGGAGACAGGTTTTGCGATTGAAAATATGGCAAAACGAAAAATGACCCCAATTTTTGCACGCACTTTCACAAAAACAGCAGAACTGTCAGTGTCAACCTTAGTCTTTTACACTATATACTCCGGTTACTTTACACTTGCCCGCGTGGTTCCCGCTGGAAGGTTGCCAACGATGGTTAACGCGTGCGAGTTTCATAAAAAGATGACAAAATTGATTGAAGTCATTATGTTATTCATTAACATATTTACATCGATGAATTTTTTCATCTTTTTACGGAAATCGCATGGTTTAATAATCATTGGCACGCTTCCAACACGAGACATAAATCAGTGCGAAGGCAGAGTATCATGTCCGCCGAGTATAAATACTTGTAAAAAAATACCATCATGGATGATTAACGATTGCGGTAGACCGGACAAGATATAGCAAAAACGGACGGCAAAAACACGCGATAACAAGAATTTAAGAGAATACTGAACATGCAAAAGTCACGCAATATGCGTGACTGATATCACCGATCGCTTAAGAATGCAAGCGAAGTTTTTTCTGGAAAAATAAAAATGGCTAAAGAAATGGCAAGAAAATTAAAAACGTTCAAAAAACGGAACGGCAACTGAACAGTTCGGTGAACCCGAGTTTGGTACAATCCTATAAAATAAATATTTAGCGCTCAGAATTTTTCGACAAAAAATACAGTCATGAGACAAGTCGAGATAAAACCATCTTTCAATGACACATTGCCCTCTAAAATATTCATGGCTGCAGCGACAAGGTTCAAGCGATATTTTATTGACGGCGAAAACATTTTATTGCTCTATACATAACATCTGCACATTTGCACAGGGAATTTGTTTCAGCACATGCACTGACCACTGGGATGGGGGATTAGAGTTGTTAAGACGAATTAACTTTTTGGTGTGAATTGATAATAATTATTTTAAATAAAGAAAGAAATATGTAGGTAATAATATTCTAACTTGGGGTTTTATGCTTTTGATTTAAACAATTTTCTGCTCATTTTTGTGGTTTTCACAATCACATATCACAATTTATGTGTGTAGAATAACAGAGCAATGACTCTTTTCCTAGAAACAAATTATTCTTGTAATAAAATTCAATTACTCATTTAATTGTTACAATTGGACTCAACTCACTAAGATACATTTTGCTTTGATGTTTCCTTTCACAACAAGATCCTTTGTCACCTTCAAATATTGAGAATGCACAAATAAATACTTGCACTTCAAAAGTTTTCTGTAAAAATAGTTTGCTTGCATTATTTGTTAAAAAACAAAAATAATAAATACTGTTAATTCATAAGAACACAATTCCCATAAGGATGCTACCTCTAGTAGAGTGGTAGATAACAATCACATACCATAAAAATTACATCATTTTTAGAAACCTAGATATAAGGTAAGACATGCATTTTATCAAAATACTGTAAAAATTCAACATGGTCACACAAAATTAAACATGAAAAATAAATACTTCCATTTCCATTTATATTCCAAAAATTGTCAATCCCTTAACACCTCTACCCTGTAGTGTCTGGTCACCCCCTATTCTCAATTCACTTGTAATATTCATGCACACACACATGCACATGCATTGCACCACTCTTTGGTGCCAGGCTGTCTAATTTCTCCATTCTACACACTATTCTGTTCTAATCCATTATCTACAATTTGCATGGATTTAGAAATTGATTGGGGCACAAACAAAACAAGGTGACATGCAAATGTAGAGATATGACCTTCAAGATTATTCTTCCTGTTTGTGTGTTTGGTTGTGTTTAGGGGGAAATTGTGAAGTCAAGGGGATGACTTTTTGCAAAGTTTGCAACTTGTGGGGATCATTGTGGATACCGTATTTCCTCGAAATACCCCCCCCCCCCTCAAAATGGGCACTATGAATTTGTGGTCCGGGAAATGCATAACACACGTTCAAAACACTTACTGTGTTACGTTAGAATTAGAACATCGTTTTCTACCATCTACATCCTTATATACGGCTGTAAAAAATGGTGGTTATTGTTGCATTTTTCACGTTTTTCTCTCAAAATTTTCACTCTGAAAAAATAAACCCCCTGGGGGTAATTCGAGGAAATACGGTAGATGACTATAGATGTGATTGAACAACTATAAATAAAGTAAACATATTTACCATTTGACAAGAACGATTTGCTTTTCAAATTACCTATTCATGTCAGACGCTAATTCCATGCTATGCTATGCAAAATAACGTGTTATTATACTTTTGTGACTTTACACACTGCATGAGCGGTTCACGTTGGCAGTGTTCCAACAATGACTAGCACAAGCGACTATTGTAAAATAACAAAACATTTATTACCTTTCAAACATTCTCTGTTTACGTTTTTCCAACAATGAACTTTTTCATTACTTTACAAAAGCTAGAACAGAGTGCCGCCAAGTATAGGTACCGTATTTCTTTCAATAGAAGACTTTAAATTTTTCGTCAACGTTTCTACCTGTCGTTCTACTGTATTGGTGAGCGCAAAAATGTGCCCAAACCTGCCGTACTATTGGAGGTCCTCTTCCATTGGAGGTATGTCGTTCTATTAGAAGAAATATGGTACCTTTGAAAATATTGAATACCGTATTTGCTTGAATAGTTCCCTCTAATAATTCTCCCCTCGAATAATTCTCACCTTGAGAGATTTGCTCAATTTATGTGCCGAATTTCAACAAAAATGGCACGTTTTTGTGTGAATAAAGCATACCTACTTCATCAAACGAGTTAATGGAAACATGGTTGAAAATGTTGACGAAAAAATCATTTCCCCCTCGATTAGTTCCTCCCTCAAAAAAGTCTGAAGAAATAATAATCCGCCAGGGGGATTATTCAAGCAAATACAGCAACTATACTATTTACAACAAATTTGAGGAAATGTTGGGAAATACTAATATGTCAACACAATACACAGGGTATTTTATGTAATAAATAATGATAATAACTAACAAAATGGAAACATCAATTACAGTTTTATTACACACATCCTGTAGTCTAGTGTAGGTCAGTCATATTCCTGGATGTGAATTCAATGCAAATCGACAAACTACGACTGAAAAATAAGCGAAACCTCCAAAAAATAGCCAAAATATTGTAAAAAAACTGCACCATTGATATTCTGCCTATAACTATAATAACATAACAACAATCAATGAATTTTATAACAGAGCAACATCAAAATGCCTACTACCTATGCAAAATCACCACACATAAAAATTTGTGCAACAATAAATTGCCCACAATTTTTTTCTGAACTAGTTCACATTAACCACATGTGTATTTATTTACAATGATATAAGTTGACTGAGGATTGAATTGAATTATGTTTTATGTAAATAACCAGGTGAATAAAAAATGCTGTAGGCAAAAGCAATAATACTAAAGTCACGTTTTATTCTTACACTTTTCACACCTTATTAAAAAATCTATGTATTAAATAAAAGTGCAACACTCCACCATATTTTCATTTGGATTAAAATATATCTAGAAATCGAAATAAAATGCAAGCAGATTGTGAAAGAGAACGTGCACAGTGAAGTGTAAATAATTATAAATATGGGTGGATTGTGAAAAATGTCAGTCATAATTTGTGTTTGGACGATATGATCTGTTGCAAATTCTGCAAGTGGACAAGTGACAAGAAAAGTGGCATGTTGACACTAGTAACGATGGCAAAAAAAAAGATTCGAAAATTCCAAAACGTTTTCGAATTTTCGATTTTTTTTTGACTTTTCCAATTTTTGAGCACGCGGCGAAAAAATACATAAAAATCGATTTTTTTCAAAAGATTCGAAAATACTTTTCGAATTTTTTAGGCATCGATATGTATTCTTAAGTTCAACGTTATTAATCAATTGACAGTGGCATTTCAAGCTTTAAATCCAATTTTTTTTCCAAAAAATTCAATAACTATTTTAAAAAATTCAAAAACTACCCAAAAAAATTCGAAAAGTACCAAAAAAATTCGAAAACTACACAAAAAATTCGAAAATTCGAAAACTAAATTCGAAATTCGAAAAGTATTTTGGGGAAAAATTCGAAAATTCGAAAAGTCGTTAGACACTAGTGGTAAATCGTGTGACCTTTAAACTTTAATGTTTTAAGTAAAATTGTAACAGAGAGCACTTCCACTTCTATTCATCACTTGATTTCCTCATCACTACCACTCAGGTAGGTATCACTTTACTTACCACTTGACACTTGTCACTTCTTCACTTGTGGAAGGTACCCGTAGCCAGGTAAACCACTTGGAGCAATCCCAGACACTGTAAAATGTCATGTGATCTGTAAGAAAGTCATGTAAAATGTCAAATTATTGTATATACCATAAATTTGACATTTGACACGTTGCACTTCAGATTAGATTTTACAGGGTCTGGGAGTGACAGGAGGCAGTCCCGCGCCCTGTAAAATGTAAAATCAAGTGTAAAATGTCATATTAAATGGGATACAAATTTAAATGGATATCAAATGTTATGCAAAATGTCAAAATTTCAGTAAAATTAAAATTTTTTCATTTTTATATTTATTGAGATTTTACATGGCATTTCACACTTGACTGGTGTACACTTGACTTGACTTGACACCTGATCGACAGAAGATAAAATAACGATTGTGCTAATTGCGGCTGGCTGGAGTATCCCATTAGGACAAAAGTGCATTAGTACGACAGTAGCTATTGTACAACAAAAGTGCTCTTTAGTACAAAACGTGCTTTTGTACAACACTAATCCTGATTGTACTACGCATGTTGCATCCATACAACATGTGTTAAATCTGTACAACAAATGTTGCTTTTGTACAACAAGAGTAATGTCATTATATTTCACATGCAACACAATATTACATCTACTTCAATTTCCCACACCTGTTAGACACCGTATTTCTCCGTGTAAACCGCCCGGGTGTTATACAAATCCGAGGCACTTTTCAGCAACATTTTTGTAAAACTTGTATAACGCCCGGGTGTTAAATCATTTTGAGGGGGGCGTTATGCAAGACACATTTTTGCCTAAATATTTGCATATTTTCTGTTCCCTCCCAGCGTGCAGTGAATTCAATGAAAAATGTGCATAATGCAGAATAGCAATGCCTGCCAAAAGGCACAACATTCAAACAGTTCAAACCAAGTGCACGTTTCACTACTCTTCACACAGCAAAAAATGGGTGTGTGATGCGCGGTGAAGTGTCCTGAAGTGACTTCACGCAGACGCGCAATGTCGGCGTGAAGACACTTCACTGCATTCCAGACGCTTCACGGCACTTCACGAACCATGCAAAGTATGCTGCAAAGGTTCGTGAAGTGCACTTCACGAATTTCGGTCTTCGTGAAGCTAGGTGAAGTGAGTGGAAGACACTTCACCGAAAACTTCGTGAAGTGTGTGGAAGTGAGTGGAAGTGTCTTCACAGAGCGCACTTCCACACACTTCACGAACCCATTTTTTGCTGTGTCAGCGTGATTTGTCATGTTGAGTATTTCAACTTGGCTAACGTTTTTGAAACCAAGTATAGCGCCCCGGGGGCGCTATAAAGCTGTATAACGCCCCGGGCGTTGTGCACGGGGGGGGGGGGGGTGGGGTTTACACGGAGAAATACGGTACATTTACAGTGCATTTAGTTGTGCAAATCAAAATTTCAATTTGCAAAATAAAATGTGTTTGATTTGTAAATAGTTTTATTTGTAAATATGTTTTTTGGGGAAATTTAATTTTTTTTGGTTGTGGGATAGATTGACTACTTCAATAGTGATACCGTATTTGCTTGAAATACTCCCCCCCTTGTTTGACCCCCCCCCCCTCTCGAGACCACTATGAAACAATCACCCCCCACCTCGAAATACCCCCCCAGATTGAGTGTAAAGAGAACGTACATCACAAATACTGCAGTTTGTGTTCTGCGTAGTGCAGAACACATGTTAAAACAATGTCGTAATCACGTTAGAACTGTGTTTATACCATCTACATACTACTATTAGTCTACAGGAGTCTATACATGTCAGTTATTGATGCATTTTTCTACCCCAGTGTACATCACAAACAACGATTTTGTACTAGGATTTGAAAAAATTTCTGGCGAAATAATAACCCCCCCCACGAAATACCCCCCCCCCTCGTTTAACCCCCCCCCCTCTCGGGACCACTATGAAACAATCACCCCCCGGGGGGTATTTTGAGGAAATACGGTATATGATATATGGACGAGATGCAGCAGCAAATGAAGCATCTGCTTCTAAAAGTACCGATCTACAAATTTTTCAAATTTGAGTTAGGACCATTTTTGGGGTCCCCATAAACATGCGCTTCAAAAAAATATATAATAAGTGGGGGGTGCAAAATTCAATTTTGAGATATGGGGGGTCAAAAATGCAAAAAAATTGCAAAATTTGGTTTTTGAAATTTTAAAAGTATCGATCTACAAGCTTTTTCAGCTTTTGTGTCTTTAAAAGTACCGATCTACACACTTTTTTCAAAATTGTTCTTTTAAATGTACCAATCTGCACATTATTTTTTGTGCTTCTAAAAGTACCGATGTCAGATCGGCATCTGATTCAGCAAAAACTAATTTTGTGCTTTTTTATTATGGGTAAAAGTACCAATTTACAGCTGTCTGATTTTGTGCTTAAAAAAATACCGATCTACATGCTATTACCAATTTGTTCCTTTAAAATGTACTGTACTACAAAAATATAATTCACTAAATTTTATATAGCTAGTGTTATGTGTATAATCAATGATTAGACCCATGCATGTGGATACCCAACAATATGGCCGAAATACCCATACCCAAAATTCCCATACCCAATACCCATGTATGGGTATTGCATACTCCAAACTTTCAATTGCGATTATCTCAAAATTGATTTTTTGTAGATCGGTACTTCTAGAAGCACACCCTTCAAATGCAGCAAATGCTAGAGCTGCTGTGCATGCAATGTGCAAGGACTTACTGAGCTGTACGATCTGTCTGGGTCTATTGGTGATGGGATTAGGCTAGAAATCTAGCATTTTCACTCAGAATAATCTTATTTGTTCTAATCCGCTAGGCCATATCTGTTACCTGTAATGAGAAGTTATGTTGTACAAAAGCGACATTTGTTGTACGGTACGGATGCGACACGTGTTGTACAATCGGGATTAGTGTTGTACAAAAGCACGTTTTGTACTAATGAGCACCTTTGTTGTACAAAAGCTACTGTTGTACAAATGAACTTTTGTCCTATTGACGCACACTCGCCGCTATTGGAGGTATGTCGTTCTATTAGAAGAAATACGGTACTTTTGAAAATATTGAATACCGTATTTGCTTGAATAGTTCCCTCTAATAATTCCCCCCTCGAATAATTCCCACCTTAAGAGATTTGCTCAATTTATGTGCCGAATTTCAACAAAAATAGCACGTTTTTGTGTGAATAAAGCATACCTACTTAATCAAACGAGTTGATGGAAACATGGTTGAAAATGTTGACGAAATGATAATTCTCCCCTCGAATAATTCCCCCCTCGATTAGTTAGTTACTCCCTCAAAAAAGTCTGAAGAAATAATAATCCCCCAGGGGAATTATTCAAGCAAATACGGTAAGTATACTGCAACAAATTTGAGGAAATGTTGGGTAATACTAATGTGTCAACACAATACACAGGGTAATTTATGTAATAAATAATGATCATAACTAACAAAATGCAAACATCAATTACAGTTTTATTACACACATCCTGTAGTCTAGTGTAGGTCAGTCATATTCCTGGATGTGAATTCAATGCAAATCGACAAACTACCGTATTTCCTCGAAATACCCCCCGGGGGGTGATTGTTTCATAGTGGTCCCGAGCGGGGGGGGGGGGGGGGTCAAACGAGGGGGGGGGGGGTATTTCGAGGGGGGGGGGGTTATTATATCACAAGAAATTTTTCGAAAACCAAGTACGAAATTGTCGTCTGAAACGTACGCAGACGTCGAAAAATGCAACAAAAACCGCCATTTATAAGATTCTGTAGACTAATATTAGTATGTAGATGGTATGTACACTGTTCTAACGTGACACCGACATTGTTTTAACGTGTGTTCTGCAGTACACTGAACACAAACTACAGTTATTGTCATGTACGTTCCCTTTACACTCAATTTGGGGGGGGGTATTTCGAGGGGGGGGGTGATTGTTTCATAGTGGTCTCGAGAGGGGGGGGGGTCAAACGAGGGGGGGGGGGGGGTATTTCAAGGGGGGGGGGTATTTCGAGGAAATACGGTATGACTCAAAATTAAGCGAAACCTCCAAAAAAATAGCCAAAATATGGTAAAAAACTGCACCATTGATATTCTGTCTATAACTATAATAACATAACAACAATCAATGAATTTTATAACAGAGCAACATCAAAATGCCTACTACCTATGCAAAATCACCACACATAAAAATTTGTGCAACAATAAACTGCCCACAATTTTTTTCTGAAATAGTTCACATTAACCACATGTGTATTTATTTACAATGATATAAGTTGACTGAGGATTGAATTGAACTATGTTTTATGTAAATAACCAGGTGAATGAAAAATGCTGTTTACTCCGGTTACTTTACACCCTGCACGCGTGGTTCCCGCTGGAAGTGTGCCAACGATGGTTAACGCGTCCGGGTTTCATAAAAAGTTGACAGAAATGATTGTTGTTATAATGTTATTCATTAACATATTCACATCGATGAATTTTTATCATATTTTTACAGAAATCGTATGATTTAATAATCATTGGCACGCTTCCAACACGAGACATAAATCAGTGCGAGGGCAGAGTATCACGTACGCCGAGTATAGGAAAAACAATAATACTAAAGCCACGTTTTATTCTTACACTTTTCACACCTTATACAAAATCTATGTATTAAATAAAAGTGCAACACTCCACCATATTTTCATGTGGATTAAAATGAATCTAGAAATAGAAATAAAATGCAAGCAGATTGTGAAAGAGAACGAGCACAGTGAAGTGTAAATAATAAAATATATGGGTAGATTGTGAAAAATGTCAGTCATAATTTGTGTTTGGACGATATGATTTGTTGCAAATTCTGCAAGTGGAGAAGTGACAAGAAAAGTGGCATGTTAACTTTAATGTTTCAAGTAAAATTGTAACAGAGAGCACTTCCACTTCTATTCATCACTTGATTTCCTCATCACTACCACTCAGGTAGGTATCACTTTACTTACCACTTGTAACTTGTCACTTCTTCACTTGTGGAAGGTACCCGTAGCCAGGTAAACCACTTGGAGCAATCCCAGAGCCTGTAAAATGTCATGTAATCTGTAAGAAAGTCATGTAAAATGTGAAAGTATTGTATTTGCCATAAATTTAACATTTTTCACGACACCTTGCATTTCAGATTACCGTGTTTCCTCGAAATACCCCCCCCCCCACCCTCGAGACCACTATGAAACAATCACCCCCCCCCCTCGAAATACCCCCCCCAGATTGAGTGTAAAGAAAACGTACATGACAAATACCGCAGTTTGTGTTCTGCGTAGTGCAGAACACACGTTAAAACAATGTCGGAATCACGTTAGAACAGTGTTTATACCATCTACGTACTACTATTAGTCTACAGGAGTCTGTCTATACATGTCAGTTATTGATGCAATTTTTCTACCCCAGTGTACATCACAAACGACGATTTTGTACTAGGATTTGAAAAAATTTCTGGCGAAATAATAACCCCCCCCCCTCGAAATACCCCCCCCCCCCTCGTTTAACCCCCCCCCCCCTCTCGGGACCACTATGAAACAATCACTCCCGGGGGTATTTCGAGGAAATACGGTACGTAGATTTTACAGGGTATGGGAGTGACAGGAGGAGGCAGTTCCGCACCCTGTAAAATGTAAAATCAAGTGTAAAATGTCATAAAAAATGGGATACAAATTTAAATTGATATCAAATGTCATGCAAAATGTCAAAAGTTCGGTTAAAAAAAAATATATTCCTTTTTACCGTATTACCTCTAATATAAGGTATACCTTATATTGTTTTCGTCAGATTTTTAGAGCCAAAAGTTATACCTTGTATTAGAGGGTACCTTATATTAGAGGGTACCTTCAATTTTTTTCGGCAGATTTTCGTCTGGTCAACAATTCAAAGTTTCTTGTCGAGTGAATAGTGCCACCGTAAACTGACACACTTTTTAGCGGCGGAAGTCGACGAAGAGTCATCGCAGTGCACTTCGGCACCATTTTCATCATTTTCCGCCATGTTTAGCAACCGTTTTTTATAATTTGCGTGTTTTAGCACGCAGCCAGCTGTGCCTTATTAGAGGTATGCCTTATATTAGAGGGTACTTTATATTTATTTCGTGGCGTTCAAAATAGCCAAAAGTTATACCTTATATTAGAGGGTACCTTATATTAGAGGGATGCCTTATATTGGAGGTAATACGGTATATTTATTGACATTTTACACGACATCATTTTGACTGGTGTACACTTGACTAGACTTGACACCTAATCGGCAGGTGATAAAATAACTAGGTATTGTGCTCTTTGCGGCTGGCTGCCAGCTGCATCTCTCCGGGAATTCATCTTTGAAGATAGTCCCATTGTGATGTGAGTAATTAATTACGTATATTGCTTGTCTATGCATGCAATTCTGAAAAACGCCAAATCGACATTGGCGCTTCGCGCCAATTATCTCTGGCGCACTTGGCGCTTGATGAATTAATCTCTGACGCACTGCACAATTAGTGCAAATTAAAAGCAATTAAAGAATATAGGTGCTATCATGAGACTTATCTGGTAATCAGTTCAATGACACGTGAGTTTACTAAAATATAACAATGTAATCCGCTTTTGCAGACTACCATGGCTCAGTCAATAAATCATCACACGTAACGTAGGTAAAATATCTGCAAAAATGCGAGACGTGTCGTAGGTGAAGACACTTTACGACAAATTAATTTCGTGAAGCGTTTGGAAGTGTCTTCACAGAGGCTGCTTCACGCGCATCACCGTACTTCATGGGTAGCGTTCCAAAAATGTCGCGGGATTCATATTTTTTTAAATAGTGAAATACCTATATTTTTATTTATTTCCTCCTGTCTTCTTTTCCGAAAAGATTGAATTATATTTTTTTATGAGCAGAAACCGAAAAAATCTTTCTGAGATTACATTTTCTAATGAACACCCATTTCTGGAACGCTATTCGTGAACCTATTTCCCAGTGAAAGTAGATATATGAACCACTGACACTTTACAATTACCGTATTACCTCGAAATACCCCCAGGGGGTTTATTATTTCGCCAACAAAATTTGAGGGGGGGAGGACAATTCGAGGGGGGGTTTATTCGAGGGGGGTCTATTATTTCGCCAGAAATTTTCGGAAATTCCCCATACGCAGACGTAGAAAAATTGAACAATTACATAGATGTATATGTGTTTATAGGCATTTATATTACTGTATATACACAAAAACCCTTCCCTAACGCCACTTAATCATCAGTTTTAACGTTTGTTCTGCATTGTACAGATCACAAACTGCGGTATTTGTCATGTACGTTCACGTTACACTCAATTTTAGGGAGGGTATTTCGAGGGGGGGTTTATTATTTCCTCAGCCGAAATTGAGGGGGGTATTTCGAGGGGGGGGTTAATTCAAGGGTGGGGGGGGGTAAATTCGAGGTAATACGGTAACTCTACCATATCCCATCTGAATAAAAATCCATCATTAATCAAAATAATGTAACATATCGTTTCGTAACGTGCAGTCGAATCAGTAAACATAAGTATTATATGACTAAGCTTGTCTTAAGACTAAATTCGTAAGATTTGAGTGATTCACATCAATTTAGTCAAGAAATCATTTTTAGAAACTTTAGTAACTCAATTGAAACTTGTCAAAGACGTGAAAAAGTCAAAGAAGGTTCATTTTAGTTGCCTATTTTAGAGACAATTCATAAATTTGCACCATAATGATCTACCCGTTGGTTTATATTTTTTTCTTATCTCCCAATCATAGGCGGCGTGAGTGCTTGTGCGCTTGTGAATGTCACAAGCGGAATTTTTGGTGTCACAAGCAGAAATACCTAGTTTACCTAGTAAAAAGTGTCACAAGGTCAGATTTTGGCCAATGTGATTGTGAATGTCACAAGCACAATATGGGACCTTGCGCCGCCTATGCTCCCAATATTTGTAATCAACGCAAAAGTTTTTATGAATTTTTTCAACACAGGCAAAACGACGGAGATATGGACAATGAAAAAAGTGAATCGACTGCGCCGAATACACCGCAACTGGTGGTACAGGTAAAACATATATACAGTATTTGCTTGAATAGTTCCCCTGGCCCTGGGGGAATATTATGACATGAGGCTTTTGAGGGGGCAATATTCAAGATGGGGTGGGGGATTCTATTGCATTTCAATTTTCAAGCATGTTTCTATCAGCTATTTACAGAGGCCCCGGTCGGGGACCAGTCCCTGGCAAAAAATAAATTTTTTCAAAAGTCTATAATTTGTGTGTATGGGTTGTTTGCATGTTAATTAGGTGAAGTATCATCAATGTTGCATGCACAAATTTTATGCAAGACTGTTACACGCGCTGATGCATTTTATTTGGGTTGGGGGGGTAAATTTTTTTTTCTAATTTTGTCTCAATTTTGGCATGCATGTACTCCTTCATTTATTGAGTAAGCATGCCAAATTTCAGCTCAGAGCTATTAGTGATTCCTATTTTTTACACTTTTATTTTTGTCGCTCACTGGATTTTTGTATAGTGAATGAAATCCCACTGGCAACTGGTCCCTGGTGGCAATAGTCCCCTTTGTCAAATTTTTCGCCCCCTCTCAGGGACACAAATTTCGTTGTTTACGGACAAACAAATTTTCTCACAGGGACATTTGGCCACTGTCGGGGCCAATTATATTCCCACCGGAGACTGGTCCCATCTCAGTGATATTTCATTCAGTAAACAAAAATACAGTGAACGACAAAAATTAAGGGTAAAAAAATATAAGAACCACTGACCGCTCTGGGGAGCAACTTGGCATGCATACTCACTTGACAAAGGAGTACATGCATGCCAATATTGAGACAAATCAAAAAAATTTATACACCCCCCCCCCAAAGAATATGCATCAGCGTGTGTAACCATCTTGCAGAAATTTTGTACATGCAAATTTGGTGATAATTTACCTAATTAACATGCAAACAACCCATACACGCCAATTATTGACTTTTGAAAAATTTTATTTTGTGCTGTGGACTGGTCCCCGACCGGGGCCTCTGTAAACAGCCAATAGAAACATGCTTGAAAATTTAAACGCAATAGAATCCCCCCTTGATTTTTTTCCTTACTCGACTAACAGTCGAATAACCCAAGAGGGAATTATTCAATCAAATATGTATTTTACTGCACATGTCACTTACAATATGTAACTTTTGATAGAATTGGTAGAAGTTGGTTAAATTTGTGTCACAATTAGGGTGTCAAATTTCTGTTTCCGTTTTCCGTTTCCCCTTTCCGCAGGAAAATTTTTTACCTTTCCGTTTCTGTTTTTCCAGCCCATTTTTCCATTTTCCGGCTGAAAATTTTTTTACCTTTCCGTTTCCATTTTTCCAGGCCATTTTTCCATTTTCTGGCTCGATTTTCAGTTTTTTTTGGCATTTTTACATTGTTTTTCCAATCTGTATTTATCTTTTTCCACTATGGTGTTTTTAACTACCAGGTTCTTCTGTCATTCATAATTTTTATCTGTATCCGAATCTGTAAAAAACACAAAGTAATTTTGGACACATACTTTGCAGTCCGCTGAGTATACTTTTTACTGTTCAGTTACATCAAAGTTCACTTTTGCTAAATTTTTATTGTTGTTGTAGTGTATTTTTGCTACCTTTTGATGATTTTTTCTTGGTTCAGTCAAGCTTGAACTACAAGTGAAGTTACTGGCATGATTCATAGTTGCAGAATGTACAGCTACTACAATCAAAGCCAAACAGGCAAACCTGCATGCAGGTTTTCCTTCTGCAAATTTGTCTATTACTGTGCAAATTTCACTTTATTTTTTTCTGTTTCTGTGAAAATTTCCCTTTCCGTTTTCCGTTTTCCGGCATTTCATTTTTCCATTTTCCGTTTTCCAGCCGACAATTTTTTTTTACCTTTTCGTTTTCCATTTTCCACTGAGTGAAATTTTTTACCTTTCCGTTTTCCGTTTTCCGGCAGAATTTTTTTTTACCTTTCCGTTTTCCATTTTCTGTTTTCCGTAAAAATTTTTTTTGACACCCTAGTCACCCTACACTGCGTTTTAAGGGGGGGGGGGGGTGTAAGTTAAGTTAAGTTAGGTTGAGGTTTAAATCATTTAAGTTAAGATGTTGAAGTCTTTACCTTAAATACAAAAATTCTGAGGAAACAATAGCAGCTATCGTTTCCTATGCATTCAATGGAGAGATTTAGGTGCTGAGATCCATTATCCGAACCTCACGTGACTACGCTGACAGATATTTAAATAAGACTCAAAAAGGAAGCAAATGTACATCACTAGGATGATAACTTAAATCAACAACTCGCACATCCGACATTATCACCCCTCCAATTTTATCAAAATTTCAATTTTTCGAATCACACTTTGTTTTTTCACTCTTTTTACTTTTACTTTCTCTCTTTTTCACTGAGAAGCTGAGCGCGAACGGCGCCGATTTTTGTTTGAATACTTGCCAGATTTCGAAATACGGGAAAAAACTGTCCTGCGTTTGAAATCCCTGTGGCGATGGCGGTTGTCGTTGCGATGATGTTGATGGTGGTAGTTATGGTAGCTGCGTGGCGCTGGCGTTCGTCCGCGCTGATAATGATGTTGTGGAAAGCGTTCTGTCGCTGCCACCTGTTGTACAGCCGACTGGCGTGTAGGGACCTCGGCCGTAGTTGTGGTATCATTCTGGTGAAAGTCTTCCCAGGTCTGCGGACAAATTGCAATGTGAACGTGTCAGAAAAGTCCCCAATTTTCGCCAAGTAAAATGCCTGAGTCAATGCTTGGCGCCTAATTTCTTCTGGCGAAACGACTAGATGTCCATCGAATCGCATACTCGGGCCATATTCTGTTCTACGGTAGAATTTTGCCCCGTCCAAATCCACTTTCCCATCCTGAGTTACCCAAAAATTTACGACACGTTTTTGTTACTCAAATTGAGCACCCAAATGAACAAACTGCTGGGAAAAACGTGGTTTCCGTTTGAGAGAAAGCGTCATCTGTGCGGACATTTTCTTTCATTTGCAATTTATTCACCAGCAACGTTAAATTGTGAATTGTTGCATTTTTTTGAGCAGATTCAGTTTCAGCTTTGACCAAAGCCTCCCCCAGATGACGGTTTTCTATGCGAAAGCCCACGACTGTCCTGTGCCGGTCATCATTCTCCTGCTGGAGAGAGTTGAAACCCCGACGCAGGTGACGGTATTTATCGCCGAGTGTGTCGAAATCCTGGTTTGAGCGCCGGGCTACTTACTTATAGGACACACTCAACTTTGAACAGTAAAAATGGCACCTTGCACATCTGAGAATAGATTTTCTTGTTGTCCAAAAAAGTCTCTTCTGCTTTGCTGGTTGAAATTTGAGCCTGCGTCGAGGTGCCAGGCTGGTCGGCGTCGTTGTATTGTGGTGTCCTAGAACTTTGAGCGGTCGCTTGTGGTGAGCATGGTATCAGGACATACGGTGCCAACATATGTTCCGGCGTATCCGGTTCATAGGTGGGCGTGGCAGGTGGTGGTGGAGATGGGGTTTTGGGCTCCGGGGTACGTTGAGGGGTTTTGCTTTTGCGATGTTTCCGCGCGCTTTCAACAGCTACCATGCAACCACACAATAAAATGCACGACCAAAAAATGGCATGCATTTTTGAAAGCTCGTTTTTTTCTCTGACCGCTTCTGCCGCTGGACTGCAACATTTATTTGTATAACGAGGAAGAAATAAATCAGTAGGCGTTTACCGAGAAACATCAAATCTGTCGAAAAAATTAAAAACTCAATTCGGTGATAAATGTTGTACCTTCCAGCAAAACCGCCCAGGTACAGTTTCGAGTAAATGTCCATTTTGAAAAAAAATGTTGGGCCCGGCCATATCAACTACTGTATGTGGACCGCTAAACCTTGGAATGGATTTGTCGACTGAGAAATTTTTGATCATTACAACATCCCCTATATTTATATCGCGCCCTGGTTTTGTATCAAAATATTGCTGATATTTTTGGCGATTTTTGTCGCTTTGCGTGCGGGCAACATTTTGCATCGTGTCAGGACTTATTTTTTGCTGAAACAAAAAACAAATTCCAGTGAGGTAAGTGTCCATAAATCAAGTAGAACGGGCAGCATGTTAAGTTCTTGTTCATGGTCAAATTGTACTTGAGCATGACAACTGGCAAAAGTTCTTTCCAGTTGGATCGCGGGTGCTGTTTTTTCACAAATGAGTAAATTTCACGCATTCTCCCGTTAACGCGTTCCAATGCCATTAGCTGCAGGGTTGTGTGGTAGGACAGGGGTGTGATGTGTTCCATACTCTGCACACAATGCGCGAAAATCAGAATTGATAAACTCTGTCCCCTGATCTGAAATTATCAATCTGGGCGCCCCAAAAACAAGAAAAACATGTTTCAAAATTGCTTTCGCAACTGTTTCGCCCCTCATAGATGAAAGCGGTGTAGCAATCGCGTAACGAGTGAATGCGTCGACTGTAACCAAAACTTTTGATTTGATGTTGGCATGCTCAAACTGCATGGTATCCATATGGACAACATCAAAAGGTTGTTGCGGAGTTTCAGTATTCCCTAGCGGGCTTGGTCTCAAAACATGGGTTTTTTGCTGCAAACATTCACTACATTGTCGGCAAAAATCCAAAACTTGGTTTTGCATATTCGGCCACGCGAAATACTGGCACAGCATGTCCATGGTTTTCTCATGACTGCCGTGACTAGCGTAAATCCCCATATGGGCGTGTTTGAGGCAAGCTTGTTGCCATGACCGTGGGGGCCAAATTGAGTATGAATGCGCTTTTGTGGGAGTTTTATGGTACAGTACGCCATCAATCAACGCCACATCTGGAAATTTTTTGGGTTCAATTTGAATTTGTAAAATAATGTCATTCAATTCCGCGTCATTCATTTGCAATTCTTTCCAATTGACATCGAGTTGCTGTGAAATAATTTTTGACTGGTGGATTGGACCGGTTAGGTGGAAACCAGGAACAGTGCCAAATGCCAATCCTCGAACTATATCTGTCGGGACATCTAGTTTGTCGGTCCCGAATTCCGCTTCCTCTATTGGGTTGCGAGACAGGGCGTCTGCCACACAATTGTACTTTCCAGCCCGATGAATAAATTTGACAATTTTATCGGAAACGAATAATGCCCAACGTTCTAATTTACTGTGCGCCGGCGATTTTAAGATCTGTTGTATTCCAGAATTGTCTGTGATGACAACTAATTTTTGCCCTTCGACAAAATCGGCCAGGCGACGAATCGCCCAAGCTATACATAGGCTTTCAAGTTCGGCAGCAGAGAAATTTTTGTGTGGATGTGTCAAGCGTTTAGATATAAACGAAATTGGATGTAAGACCCCTTGATCATCATGTTGTGATAGAACTGCACCCAATCCGATTTTACTGGCATCAGTTTCAAGCACATACGGCCTGCCGTCCCTGTATGGGTGGATCAAAACTGGTGGTGACGTCAAGCAAAATTTCAGCGTGCTCCATGAATCTAACATTTCTTCAGTCCATTTGAACGGTGTATTTCCATGTTTCGGCACTTTTCCCTTCAACACTTCATAAAGTGGTGCAGCTATCCTACTGTAGTTTGGGATAAAGTGTGAGTAATACACACATTTACCCAGAAATTTTCTCAGATCCTGTTTTGTGTGGACTTTCGGTAAATCAAGCATTGCCGCCACTCGCGAAGGCGCGGGTGAAATTCCCGCGGCGGATATCTGATGTCCTAGATACTTTAAAGTGCTGGCAAAAAAGTTGCACTTAGCAGGTTGCATTTTCAGTTTTGCCCAGCGTAAGCGTGTGAACAGACGGCGTAAATGGTCTAAGTGTTCTGAAACCGTGTCGCTGCAGCACAAAATGTCGTCAATGTAAGCGCGAACCCATGCACGCGTTAAATCCTCATTTAAATCCATGAGCATTAGCTGCATGAGATGCTGGAAAGAAGCGCCAGCGTTGCATGTACCGAACGGCATTCTAGTGTAGCGATACTGTCCCAAGCTACAAACAAAACTTGTTTTTTTCACATGAACTTTCGTTGGCCAGTGGGATATTGTAGTACCCATGGCGGATGTCGATGGCACTGAATATTTTCCTCCCAGAAAATTCAACCAAAATTTCGCCAATTCTGGGCAAGGGGTAACTGTCAATTTTTGTGACCAAATTCACTTGTTTAAAATCCACGCAAAAACGGTAATTGTCAGTACCCTTTGGCGCGATTGTTATTGGGGATGCCCATGGACCGTTGGAGTGCTCAATTATCCCCTCTTTCAGCATGCTTGCGATAGATTTATTTATAAAGTCGCGCTTGCAAGGTGGTTCATACCGGGGTGCTTGTTTGATCGGTGGATGTAGTGGATCTGTTACTATTTCATGTGAAATCAATTGCGTTTTGCCAACATCATATTCGCTACAGGAAAAGATGTCGTGGTACTCTCTCAACAAATTTTTGAATATTTGCAGGTCATTTTCCGGCAGTGAAATACGATTTTTTGATGGTAAATTGTTCCAAATAAATTTAAATCTTTCATCTTGAGAAGTGGGTGTGTCTGACTGAATGTCGGTTCCTACCAATATCTCTGGCATTGCGCCAGGCAGCATGTTTACTAGAACCACTGCGAGCACTTTCCGCGTGACATTGTCAACGGGCGAGGTATGTTCAAAAAACAATGGAACTTCAGCCATGGACCCTTCTGTTGTTGCCCCCGTCACCATGTAAACTCGTATTGGGCTTGGTTTCAGGTACTTTTCGAGATCTAATCCGCTCTTGTTGACAATGTCACGTAGCAACGCGATTGGAATTATTGTGCGCGTGCACCCAGTATCCAAAAGTGTCTTACATGGGATTCCTTCAATGTTTACGTGTGCAAAAACTTGTGGGCCGTTTGAAATTTCAACTTTAATGCATAGTCTTTGCCGATCACCCACACATGAAAACGCATGAACATTTTTCTCAGAAAGAATCATCCCGAAGTCACAAACATCATTTTCATTTTTCACATACTCGTCAAAGCTCAGGATCGGGTTCGAACAAATCTGCGAAGAGTCCAGCGACCCGCGCATCGCCGTTGTCTGCGAAAAACCGAAATTATCATTGTGAATTTGTGACCAAAAATGTCGTTTCCACTCATGTAATTCACCTGGGTCATTTTCAAAAAGTTCAGCCACTCTATGTTTAAATTCCGTGCAATAAATTTCCCAGGGTGCTGTTTCTTCCCCTTCAGTATTTTGCTCCTGAGTTTCAACAGGATAATCATCTGTTTGACCCAATTTTGCAAAAGAAGTTTTCGGCTGAGAGGTTTCAGATGTGTGTGGGGGGCCTATTTGTTTCACATGGCCATAACCATCAGATTTTTGGCTGAAATTATTCGGATTTGCCTCCGGAAATGTCCCCCCTTTCTCAAACTGTTGTTTTTGCGTAACACGGCAATCAGTAGCTCTGTGGCCTGTGTGTCCAGGTAGTGGGCACCATGGTAGTTTATTTGATTCGGCCAAAAACTGCTTGAAATTCGCTCGCGGCGCCCTATTTGGTGGTGCGGTGCGGTCGTTTGTGGTGGGGCGTTCGCGTTTATCTTGCTTGACGGACCTGAAATACTCGTCCATTGATTGCAAAACCTGAGTTGTCAAAATGTTTGAATTTTTTGTCTTTGCCCTAAAGCTGGCAACTACGTGTCTATCATATTTTGTGTCATCATAGCGGTGCCAAATTTTGGTTAAGATCAGGTTATCGATAGCTTTTCTTTCAAAATTCACTGACTCTTTCACTTCAGTTGGCATTTTAGATAATAGTCTCAGGTAAAATTCGAGGAAATTTTCGTTGCAAAACATGGTCGCGCCCTCCCATTCAATGTAAGTGTAAGACTTGTCGGTTGTCTTAAAAACCAACGCTAATTCCTTCATAATCATGGCGTGGTCAGACAGAGATTCAGGCTGAAAAAGCGTGGTTAGCACTTTGTGTGCATCCCCAATCAATTTTGTTGTAAAGACTTCAACCCAAAAATGATTCAGCAGAGCTTTATGTGGAATCGATATTGAAGCCATTTGTACCATGCGACTCCATTCCGAAAAACTTTGAACATCCATTTTACCGGAATAAGTAGGTATCTTGTCAAAAATATGTGGCCTAATCATAAACCAGCTTTCTAACACTTTCGGGTCAACCATATCCCTCATGTTAGCGCTTTGCTCTGTCAATTTATTGAAATTCCATGGGTTTGTGGTTTTTTCCATTTTTTCCACTTTTTCCGTTTTTTCGTTTTTGTCTGTGATATCTGGATTTTCTGATAATTCGATTTTTTCATTTTTTGATGCATTCCCGGGTGTGGCAGTGTTGAAATGTCCCAATTTCACAAAATGGCATTTCAAATTTTCAAAAGCCTCCAAAAAATCCCTTTCCGAGCTTGTTGTCCCCAACGGTGGGTTTAATGACGCATGAGCCGCATTTACATCCTGTTCCATTGTTTCAGTATTTTCCAAATGATGTACACTAGCGGGATGCAAACTTACCTTCAATGGCGTTTCGATTTCTGCCCCAAAAATGATACTTGTTGCCTGCTGCTTGGGCCGTGCCATGTGCACTGCTTTGAAGCGTCGCATCTGCACATGCTACGGTTCCACGATTTCTGGACGGTGTGGCTGCATCGAGGACGACATGCGGTGGGACATCTGTACAACTGGTTCATAGAACGTATGGTGTGCGTAGTAACTTGTGTTGTGATACACCCTAGCACGCATTGGCATTAATTGAAGTTCGTCACGTGTGGCATACCGCGCCACCGGAAACTGCGCCTCAAATCTAACCGGTCGGTTCGGTGGGCGAGTGGCCCTGCGGAGCTGTTCCGCTTCAAACTCCCTTATTCCCGCTTCGTTCAGCCCTGGACTGGGCAGCAAATTGCACGGGTGTCTGCGTGTGTGTCGCGGCACCTCCTCCTGGCTGGACGAATGGTCACTCATGTCTGGTTGGTCAGCAGATGACAGCAACCAGAACAGCAGTGAAATGAGGACAGCACTTGTCAGCGGACGACAGCATTTGTCATCGGACGACAGCTGTCCCATCAGCAGATGACAGGAACAGGACTTTCCTCCTCTGCGGCCCGTGTGGAACTTTAAGCCAAGCACGTCCACCACTTATTGTTTCCCGAGCATTCAATGGAGAGATTTAGGTGCTGACATTCATTATCCGAATTTCACGTGACTACGCTGACAGATATTTAAATAAGACTCAAAAAGGAAGCAAATGTACATCACTAGGATGATAACTTAAATCAACAACTCGCACATCTCGCACTTTTTTACCTTTCCGTTTTCCATTTTCTGTTTTCCGTAAAAAAAATTTTTGACACCCTAGTCACCCTACACTGCGTTTTAAGGGGGGGGGGCGGGGGTGTAAGTTAAGTTAAGTTAGGTTGAGGTTTAAATCATTTAAGTTAAGATGTTGAAGTCTTTACCTTAAATACAAAAATTCTGAGGAAACAATAGCAGCACCTCACAAATAACACCACTTCAGAAAATCTTCATTCAAATTGTCTGATGATTATAAGACCCAGATCACATGTTCAACAATATACATTATCTTCCACTCAAAACACTTATCCACACACATTTTTGGCAACTTTCCAACCATTTCAGGCCATCGTATTATGCGCGATGCTCTGCGGATGTCTCACTCTAATTTGTGTCACATTTTTGTCACACCAAACTATTGTGACGACGACTTATGAATCGGAAACGAAAATTAATGCGGCCAATCAATTGAAACGATTGGTCACAAAGCTGCAAGTGGAGAGAGGGACTAGCTGCATGCATCATCAGAATGTAAAGTGTGTTATAGTCAAGTTGGGAAGTTGCATTTTACATGCATTTTCAGCACAAACTCTAAAAAAATTCAGAAATTTCAATTTTTCTACTCAAAAAATCGATATGGTATGTGTAATCTCAAGGTGGTTAAAAAATCCGACGGCACGATATAAATTTTTGGAATTTTTTTCCGAATCGCATCCGAATTTCGTATGCCATCGTTAACTCACGCCACGGTGAATCTTTTGGGCCAAGATTTGTATTGGCACCTTTCCAAAACCACTTACCTATGAACTTTTTGTAATAACATTCTGATAAAAAACTTTTAAATGTAAAATTCTGCCATTGTAAAATTACAGCTCTGGTGGGGCTGATGTGGATACTACGGAGAAATTGAGAAGGGATAGGCGCAAAGAGACAGATAATGTGCTTGCTGGTAAATTCTTTTTAGATTTGTGTGGTTGTCAAACCATTTTTTTACATTTATAAATGTTTTTACTTAATGTTTGAACTATTTTAGCTTTGTGTCAAATAAAATAATTCACAAAAAAACTTTTAAAAATATGGTACTTTTAACAACTCTGAGATTTTTCACTGTCAAATCATAATTTTCCTATTAAAAAAAACTAAACAAAACGCAGAACTGTCTGGAATCAAGTGGACAAGTGAACACTACAAGTCAATTGCTGCATTCAAAAACTCACTTGGCAATATCAGATCAATGATTGAGAAGAACAGTGATCAATCATGTAACTTCATCATGAAGTGAGTTTGAAAAATTTGAAGGTTTAAAGTACCGTATTACCTCGAATTAACCCCCCCCCCTTTGAATTAACCCCCCCCTCGAATTAACCCCCCTCAAAATGGGCTGGGGAAATAATAACCCCCCCCCCCAAATACAGTGTAAACAGCATGTACACAACAAATACCACAATGTGTGAACTGTATTATGCAGAACACACGCTAGAACTGATGACTGAGTGATGTTAGGGAAAGGTTTATGTGTATATACACTTGTATATGCCTATAAACACTCATACGTCTCTGACAATGTTGTATTTTTCTATGTCTGAGTGAGTATGGCAAACTTCATAAAATTTCTGGCGAAATAATAGACCCCATCGAATTAACCCCCCCCCCCTCCCTCAAAATTTGCTGGCGAAATAGTAAACCCCCATGGGGTATTTTGAGGTAATACGGTAAATGGAAAGTAAAGGAAAATGGAAAAGGTGGAACGGAACGGAAGGTAAAAGTAGAATCAAATGTGTAATTGCATTCCCCAAGAGCCTGTAAAATAACGTCACTCACAGAGCCTGTGAAATTTCCATGTCATGCAAAGTCTCAAAAGTCATGTAAAATTATATGCCCTGTAAAATATCAAATGGCATGCAAAGTGTCAAAACTCAAGCCAGTGAAATATTTTTTAAGATTTGCTACTTTGCAGTGCATTTTGCCAGACCTTGAACTTTTTGCATGACATTTGACATTTTACAATGACTTTTACAGGGTCCAGTTTGATTGAAATTTAACTTTAACCAAAAAAGTGTATTGTTGAAGCTCTAAAACAATTTTAAAAAAACCTTCCAGCAACATGCACACTATGGCTCTAAAAACAATTTTAAAAAAACATTCCAGCAACATGCACACTATGATCAATCATATAATTCAAATGATCATTCAATACTGTTTGGGCGGTTCCCAGGGTTCGGGTAGTGAATTAAGCAGACACTTGAATGCACTTGGCTCTTGGACATTGGCTCTGGAATATATTGGTTGGTTTTTACCTTGATTTTTTGATGGGGGGTTAAGTGTCTGTAACAGTAGATTTGCATGTGCATACCGTATTTGCTTGAATAATCCCCCTGGGGGATTATTATTTTGTCAAACTTTTTTGAGGGGGGAACTATTCAAGGGAGGGAATTATTCGAGGGGGAATTATTGTTTCGTCAAAATTGTCAAGCATGTTTCTATCAACTCATTTGATGAAATGTGCTTTATTAACACAGGAACGTGCCATTTTTGTTAATATTTCAGGCACAAACAATTGATCAAATCTTTTAAGGGGGGAATTATTCGAGGGGGGAATTATTATTTCCTCACTCATCTTACACGGGGGGAGGATTATTCGAGGGGGGAATTATTCAAGGGGGGAACTATTCAAGCAAATACGGTAGATTATCAAATAAATAGGATATTTATGTGGGGATTTCTTGCGTTCAACTAAAGCACGTTTAAAAAAACCCCTTTTTTTGCCGTTTTTTTTGCCTTGGACAATGTTTTTCTACACTTTTTTTAAGTCAATTATTCATATGGACATGGTATGCGGTAAATTTAAAGCGATTTTTTTCATTTATTTTTCAGGAATGAAACGCGGATATGGAAGTGGATATTTCGCTCGCGGTGCCATCGGTGTTAAACAATTGTCCAATTATTTTGGTAAATTTTACCATTTTTGACTTTTGAAAATTTCTACGGAAATGTTTAAAATAATGTATATGTATATATAATGAACTGGAGTGATTTTTGTTATGTAATGTAATGAAACCAATAGAAAGAATGGAATATGCCGAGTGAAATTAGAATCCTAGACATATTTTAAAGCATTCAACTTACTACTGTCGTTGGTCCATAATTGTATATAGCATTGAAAAAATCTCTGGGAGATTTATATTTAAAAAATCTCAGAAAATCTCGAAAAATATAAGATTTTCTGATATTTATATTTTTTCCATGATTTTCCAGAGAGATTTAATTATATTTTCGTCTGATTGAGAAAATCTCTCGAGAAAATCTCTCAATATTTTCCAATTTTCACCTTCAAATTCCCTAGTTCATGTGTTTTTTTGCCAATTTTCATCTATTTTCAACTATATATGTGCCAATATACCCAGTTTTGGCTATTTTCCCCCATTTTTAGTTTTTTTTCACCAACGTTCTATGGCATGAAAGGGCCAATAATTAAGTTTATACGAAACACATTTTCTGTACTCAAGTACTATCAACTGGTACTTTTTTCAGAGGAAATTAAAGTGCATTTACTTAGTACTCAAGTATATGTATTTTAATATATGTATAGTAAATGTAAATATGGTTTAACAACTATAAAGTTGACTTGAAATGCTTTGAAAAAATAGTAACCAAATTTTGGTGAAAAAAGTCATCTGATACATTCTGTGGAAATCATCACACGTATTCTATTATGAGTAGGGTGTCAACAAAAACTTTTTGGCGGAAAACGGAAACGGAAACGGAAAAATTTTTGCACATGCCGGAAAACGGAAACGGAAACGGAAAAAAATTTGCACTTGCCGGAAAACGGAAAACGGAAAATGGAAGGCCGGAAAACGGAAACGGAAACGGAAAAATTTGCTGAAATTATGCCGGAAACAGAAAAAATTTGCTGAAATTTTGCCGGAAACGAAAAAAAATTTGCAGTAAATTTATCCTGAATTAAAAAATTTGCAGAAATCTCACTAGAAATAGGAACATTTCACTTCATTGAGAACCTCTTTGCATTTTTACGAGTTTGGCTGAAACAGAAAACAGAAAATTGAGCTGGAAAGTTGAAAAAAGTTGGAAAAACAGACAATTGAACCGGAAAACGGAAAAAGGCGGAAAAATTGAAAAAAATTGCCGGAAAATTTTAAAATGAGCCGGAAAAACGGAAACGGAAAAAAAAATTTAGCAGCCGGAAAACGGAAACGGAAACGGAAAAAAATTTGCCTGCGGAAAGCGGAAACGGAAAACGGAAAACGGAAAGTTGACACCCTAATTATGAGGAAAAATGTACCTAAATTATATTTTTGTTTATTATTCATATAGTACATGGTATGGTAGTAAGAAGTGTACTGTCATCAGACAATATGCTGTGAATGAAAAGGTCAAACAACACATAATGTGCTTAATATTCCCTAATATGTCCTTAATGTCCCAATTGTTCAAACACCTTGAAATATAGATTTTGAATCATACTTTAAGTTGAGAGATTTTATGAGATTTTTTGAACTGCAAGAGATTTCCTCAGAGATTTAATTATATTTTCAAAAATGATCCAAGATATTTAATTATATTTTTTTCTTGAGAGATTTTTTGAGATAATATTTAATCATATTTTCTCAAAATCAGTCGTTTTTTTCAATGCTAATTGTATACCGTATTTCCTCGAAATACCCCCCGGGGGGTGATTGTTTCATAGTGCTCCCGGGAGGGGGGGGGGGGGGGGTTAAACGAGGGGGGGGGGGTATTTCGAGGGGCGGGGGTTATTATTTCGCCGGAAATTTTTTCAAATCCTACTACAAAATCGACGTTTGTGATGTACACTGGGGTAGAAAAATGCATCAATAACTGACATGTATAGACTCCTGTAGACTAATATTAGTACGTAGATGGTATAAACACTGTTCTAACGTGATTCCGACATTGTTTTAACGTGTGTTCTGCACTACGCAGAACACAAACTGCAGTATTTGTCATGTACGTTCTCTTTACACTCAATCTGGAGGGGGGTTTTCGAGGGGGGTAAATGTTTCATAGTGGGCTCGAGAGGGGTTGGGGGTCAAACGAGGGGGGGGGGTATTTCGAAGGGGGTATTTCGAGGAAATACGGGAGCAGCAAAAAGTTGCTACACTTTATTGGCTACACAAAAACGTTCTATTGGAGGTGCCGTTCTATTTAACGTTTTCATTGGGATGCTGCCAACGTTAATTGGCTATGTATATTGGAAAGTTATCGGTGCATAAATACCTAAATTTACTGATAAAATGTATTTTCATGAAATTGGCACATCAAAATCATACTTACAATTCACAGAACTCTCTGGCCATACTTCTGGACTTCTTTCATTTTCATCATTCATTTCTGATGATCTGGGAAACTACGAGGCATCCATAAAATCAAGGAATCCTATGGTGAGGGAACATTTTACCAGCCGTGTAAACATTTTTGAATAACCCCTCAAATACATAAGTTCCTCCTGCAATATTTTCATCAGTGTTTTTTTATGATTTTAAGAGGGGGTGTAATCAAAATGGTAATGTGGGAAAACAAAAATTAGTAAATGTGAACTTTACTCATTTGTTCCATTTTGCTTATACTCATCTCAGATGATGGATTTTTTCAAAAATGCCGTATTACCTCGAATTATCCCCCCTTGAATTAACCCCCCCTCGAATATTCCCCCCCTCAAAATGGGCTGGGGAAATAATAACCCCCCTGTAAAATAATACGGAACTTGTTGAAGTGACTTGTGAACCAGCTCCTATTCCTAACCGAGGAAGAGGACAAATGTGAAAAGGTGTAAGTTGACGTGAAGCGTCGTCTCTAGTTGACGTTCCGTTATTTTATCGAATGTGATTAGTTGAGTTGAAGTGAATTGACGTGAGTTAGTGTGAAGCAAATTTAGATTGTTTACCAAAGGTTTTGACGAACGTTTTTATTTAGACAATTAAATACAAAGAAATAAATGTAAATAAAATATATATAAAAATATACGTAAACAAAGGAATTAATTTACAACTAAATTAATTACTTAAATAAAACGTAAAAGAAGCTCTAATTACCGGAGAAATAAGGCAATTTAAAGAGGGCACTTAATTACGACAAAAGGCGAGAATTAAGTGGCGCGGTTGTGAATAAAGCACCTCAAACAGCGCAGGTGTGAAATAAAGCACTGAGGTGACTTAAAGCACCGAGCGTAAAACTTAGCACCAAAAACAAGCGACTTAATAAAGTGACTACGGCGCTTATTTAGATCCTAGGAAGAGATTCGTGTGAAGTTGATGAGGTTGCAAACACTGCCGATTTTAGCTGTGAAATCGGCTTTTAAGGGCCAGACCGATGGCGATTGGTTTGGCGCCAATCGGTCGGCTCTAATCTCCGATTTTACCCAACATTTCCAATTGTGAAAGTTCAATCCTTGCCCGCTCGCTTTTCCGATGAAAAGCGAGCTAAACTGGCAAGATAGTGAAAATGTGAGCCAAGCCAGACAGCATTTGAAATGGCGCGCGGGCTCGGCCCCCCACTCGGGGCGGGCCCGCCGCTTAACATAAACATGACGGCGTATATGCGTGCTGCTTGTCAAGGAAATGTGGCGGAATGTGAGCAATGACTAAGATCTAAATATGTGAGCGATGTGAAGCGCACGTTGTAAACAACATCGCTTGAGATATTAATTGGTGAATGTGAAGATGTTAAAATGGGAATGTAAATATGAATGAAATCTTGACAAGTTGAATTAATTGAATATAAAAGAGAACATAAGAAAGTTAACTTAAATATCAAAGATTTTTACATTTTACGATAATGTTACACACTCCCGAAACTAGAATAAAAATTAAATTAAATTTAATTTTATCTCAGCCAATCTCGGCAAATTGATGTGAAACAAAATCAAAATCAAACGCCTGTGATACTCTCATCACTCCTGTGGTAGCAGATCGTCGGCGTCTTCGACGCCGGCATTTTCCCGGCCCTCCTCATGATGCTCGTCCATGGGTTCGACGGCATCCTCCTCAGGCTGGCTGCCTTCCCCGTGTCCGGGCGCCTGGTCTTCTGGGGCCCCCGCTGGTCTTCCCGGCCAGTTGGGGAGCTTCTCAGATTCCTCGGCGAGCCTCTCGAAGGCTTGTCGGAGCGCGTCGGTCTCGTCGACGATCGTCTTCGACGGCTCGGTGGGCTGCCATTGCTCCGATGCTGCAAGCGGTTGGCTTGATAGCAAGGGGACATGGGAGGTTGTGAATGAGGTCGTACACTGTGAAGTGATTGAGTTGAATTGGTCAAATGGTACGGTGGGGGATCTAGTTCTTGATCGTGACTTTCTTCCATCTCTCCAAGCTCTATGTCGGACTGTGAAGGTGTTTGTCTGAGGAAGGTCACAGATCTTTTTAGATCGTTTAACTTTTGATTTGACCAGTTTTTGATTGATGTTATTGAATTTGTGAAAAGTTTGGGGTATAAAGGAAAATGTTTGGTGTGACAATTTCTGCTCACCTGGGAGCCCTGCGACTCCAGCGAATCTCTTGAGTCGCTTTTGCAAGGGCTCGCGGTCAGGGATCGCGTCTTCCATTGTGACTTCCGTTGTGACGGGCTCGGTGACTGTGAGTCTGGCGTTTGGTGACGAGCTCTGCGGTTGTGACTCGCAGGAGGGTGCAGGTTTTGTGACCCGGCGCGCCCCCGTCTCCATTTCGATTTCCTCGGCGCGTTCGGTACTATAACCGACCGGGTGGATCCGATCTAGGCTGTACCGTGCGTCCTGAAAGCCGTTTGAATGGAGAAACTCGTTTGAGGGGTGTGACAAACTTTGAAGGTAACTGTGACGAACTTGACGACTGTGACGATTGTGTGACGGTTTGATTTGACAAAGCGGGTTTGTTGAAACCGCTTGTCGGCTTCTTCTGGCGGTTACGTCGCCGTCGCTTACCGATTTTTCCTTGTTGAACGGGCGGGGCTCCCATTTGTTTGGGTTTCTGTCCTTTCTGCCCTTTCTTCGGAAAAAGCCCTTGATGTCTGGCAGCATACCCCTGCCGGTTACGAGCCGCCACTGCATGTAAACATAACCAATATACCCAATACAGGCGATTGTGAGAATAATGAGTATAATGTTCACAGCTGTTTGAAGTGGCCCAGTAAGTAACGTGTCTAATGCAGACGCACCACCTGTGACGCTACCGTGAATGATGTGACCCAATTCTTTTCCTACACCTTCAAAATATGCACCAACCCCTTGGCCGATGCCAGCAATATATGCTTGCACTGCTTTAGGATCGTTGGACTTTGTTGCAATATAATCGACTGAACGTGTGACTTGTTGTTCGAGTCGTTGCAAATTTTGAAAGTGATGATGTGCAGCCATGATACTGAATGCAATGTCAGTCATGCTTACACCTGGTGACCCGGAAACATTTAGTGTGAATGGTTTCCACGAGCCAGCCCAAATTAATTCGATTGGGAGTTTTGTGACGTGCAAATTCGTTGGTCCATTTTCGTTGGCCCATGAATTATCATTTAATTGATAATATTTGTGATCTTTCATGAGACAATGATCTATTGGTGAATGTGTGATCAGATCATTGGTGCCAGGAGCAACGAACATAATATGTGGGTGATTTGTGACTTTGACCGGCAGAAATTTATAACAAGTATTGTTATATTTGTGTTGAAAATAAATAATTTCTGCTGTGACTGGTTTACAATCCCAGAACATTAATATATCTCCATGCCATTCAGCATAGAGATTTTGACGTCCTAGCAATGCTCGCAAGCCAAGTGTGGGATTGAATGTGACAATTGCATGAATTATATCTAGTTGGGTCTGACGGATGTGACATAATTGTTGCCAGATAGATCCAAATTGTTTTTGTTCTAGATGTGCAATTTTGTCGACTTCGTATTGTTGACGGGCTGTGAGCAAGTGAAACACACCAACATCAAGTTCTGGTGCGAGTTTGAAATGAAGAGGAGCTTTTTCGATTGGAGGCTTTTTCAATTTCTTAATTTGATATCGAAGAAATTGAATGAATGCCGAGCCCTGGTCAATATATTTTGCGTCCTTTGGAACGCATTCTGCATTATTTGGGAATTGTTGTGATCTCCATGTGACAGAAAATGCAGCTTGCAATTTTTCTACTATGTAGTGATTTTGTGAATATTGCGCATCGAATTGACCAATCTCTTGGAATGCACATTGTTTGTTAAAGGCAGTAGCATTCCATAAAGAGACGCCATTGTCGCTGTCGTAACAATAGCCGGCTTGTGGGTTGCAATGTGACAAATCTTGAATTTCGGAAACAATTTTCTTTCCGTCAAGACTTGCGACCACACCTTCCTCTATGTGAAAGTTCATTACTGTGTTACTCAAATTGTGACAAAAGTAACAATAATCGATGTGAAGTGATTTGTTGGTACTCCACAATGCATGACCGATTTTTATTAAGGGTTCGCCTTTCCAAGTTTTATTTTGGTAGGCGATCATGCAATCGTAAGTTGTGACTCTGTGGTTTTTAATGATTTCTGGTGGCAGCATAGCTTTTCCGCCCACCAGACTCATATACGTGACTATAGTATGTTCTTGTTGAAAACATCTATAAATTGGTGTCGTTTGCGGCTGAACACGCAATGTCCATATGGATACCACAATATCCTCTATGGCTGTAACTTGAGGAAAGTGACATGTTACTTTTTCCGGAAGTTGAATTGCGTGACCAGTGCGTGTTTTATGGCACAGATTGAAAGTTTTGTGATATTGATCTGTCCATGTGAGTGCGTTGGCTAATTTTGATTGTATTAGCAACGAAAGTGCCATTAAATGCGACACGTTTCCCCAGAACGAATATGTGCCAGTATAGCGACATGTTCGACGTGGGTTTGCGCGTCTTGCATCTTGCTGTGAAGATTGTGATTGTTGATGTGATTGATCTGTTTGTGAATCATCACCCTTATCAGGTGAAGGTTGTGACTTATCATCATCTTTTACTTCAGTGTCGATTTTATATTCAACACCGTCCTCTGTGTCGATTTCCAGAGGCACTAGGTTAGATGGAGATCTACGTGTGCGACGACCGTTGCTTGACAATACTGTGACTGCACGTATTTTGCCATCGCTTGACACGTGTATTTCGTGAACGCGGCCAATTTGCCACATGCCGCGTGGTTGTTTATCATCTGTGATTAACACCACTTGACCACGTTTGGGAGCTTCGTTGATTGTGCCTTTTTTCAAGCGTTGATTTTTAGCTCGATCTTTGAGTAGGTCAATGTATTGACGTGACCACTCATACCAAAGCACTTCACGGTTGTGACGAATTTGGTCCCAAAGTAATGTGATGTCATCTCTGTCCTTTTCAGGCACAGAATTGAGTGCAATTTCGTCGATGCAATTGACGTCATTGACACGTGGGGGTGTGAGTGTGTAGGTTTTTTCGATTTGTGAAGGTGTGAGGTTGAAAGATCCATCTGTCATTCTTTCCCATTCTTCTTTTGGAATTTTTCGCATGGGTTCAATCGTGGTGGAATCGAGTTCCAACTCACGTTTTTCATCCATGTAACATGGTGGTGGGGTGCCCCAAAGAAAATGTATTGGGCGCAGTATCGCTGCACCAATGTCTGTGTTTGACAAGTATGACAATGGTCGCGTATTGACAGAGAATTCGACGTCAAGCATGACTGTGAGAAATTCATGCCATGTGAGACAACGTCGTCCGCATGCTTTTTTGAGCAAGCGTTTGACTAAGCCCACCATGCGTTCGTACACGCCGCCCTGCCATGGACTATTGGCTGTGATAAAATGCCATTTTACGTCCGGTAGCATTTTGACGCAATTTTTGAATGCTGGGGCATTGTCGGACCAAATTGTGTCCGGCATGCCTCGACGTGAAATAAAACGATTTAGAGCCATAATTGTGTCGGCTGTCGAGACACTATTAGTTGACTCTAAATGAATGGCGCGTGTACTGAAGCATGTTAGCAACAAAATGTGTTGACTGTGACGGGTTCCGTTTTGTGAATAAACTAACGGTCCCATATAATCAATGCCAATATGTTGAAATGGCTTGATTTGTGATTGAGTTCTAGTGACAGGTAATGTGTGAAAATCAGGTAATGTGAATGGACCTCCTTCCGCTTTGCGGCATGTGACACATTTACGCAAGATTTTTGCAACTACCTGTTTGGCACTTGACAACCAGCAGTGTTCGCGTAAATCTGCTAAAGTGTGAAGCATGCCACTGTGACCAGCAAGCTCATGAAAATGAGTAACCACTAGCGTTGTTAACCACCCGGTCTTTGGCAGGTAGTAAAACAACGAAGGGTTTCGGTGTTCTTTGTGAGACACACGCGTGACACAATATAATAAATTATTCCACGCGTCCCATTTGAGCATGTGGTGTTTGCCAAGTTGCGCTTGTGAAATGCAACTGGCACATTCCTCTGCCTGTGAAATGCGCAATACATGTCTAAATGCTTCGTTTAAATCAGCTTGTGTGATGGGTTTTGATAAATATTCGCTTTCGCGCTTTGCAGCTTTATGCATGGAGCGATTTAGCCAATATGTTTTGACACGAAGCAGGTATACGACCGTACGCAACAATTTTGACAATGTTGAAAATCGTCGAATGTCGATTTCGAATGGATTTGAAGGGATGTGACGTTGTCGACTTTCGACAAACGGATTTTGAGGAGTGACATTTTGTGACAAATTGGGGTCTAAATTGACAGGTACTTGCTGTGCAAGAGCATTAGCTGGTTGTGAATCAGGCTGTGAAACAGGCTGTGAAGTTACTGCTCCAGCATATAAAGGTCGACTGATGTGAGTGTCGCCTTTCGCAAGTTCTTCAGTGACAGGTTGTGCTTGATATTGCGAAATGTCAAGCATGGTTGATGTGAGAGGTTCAGCTAAAAATGTGGGTCCGGTGAACCACATTGTTTCGATCATTAGTTGATCAAAAGTACAACCCCGTGACGCGATGTCGGCTGGGTTGTCTTTTGTAGCAACCTTGCAAATTTGAATGCAATGTTTTGACATTAGTGAATGGATTTTTGTGACCCGATTATTGACAAAAGTAGCCAGCGGCTTTGCTGTATACAGCCAGCCGATGACAACTGTGCTATCGGTCCAGAGGAAATTACTGTGAATTTTCCATCCACCCAGCTCAACAAGTTCATGATGTAAATAATCGATAAGCTGTGCACCAATTGTGACACCTAGCAATTCCAAGCGTGTGATTGTGAGGGGTTGACCTTGTTTTGACGGAAGTGGGGCTAGTTTTGTGCGAGCTGTGAGAAAACCACTAAAATATCGGTCATCTTCATAACCATATTCGTCGGGTGAAATCGCTTTTTGACGCAAATAAGCGCAAACGGCGTATCCATCTTTTGAGGCATCACAAAACACATGTAATTCTAATGGTCGTGTGACAGCTTTGACATCGATGCCAAAAGAATGAAATGAGCGCGGGAATTTGATTTGACTTATGGACGAGAGATGTCGTTTTAAATCGTCCAGTAAGTCATCCGCCTCTGGGTCTTCGATGAGTTCATCCCAGGTTGTGATATTGCACCTTTAAATTATTTGTGACACGCGAAATTTCAACCGAAATAACGCGGGTGCTGTGACGCCAATAGGATCGTATGTTGAAGCCAGCAATTTGTTTAAATTGCGGCGTGTGGCTGTGACAATGAGCGTGAAATCCTTTTTGGGAGCTGGCACCGCAATGGTGTCTTCAATGTGATCGTAAACGAGACCCATTACTTTGATATATTGTGACTTTTTCGGGTTGAGGTCATCAGGTTTGATTTTTTCCGAGACCATAGGCGAATTTGTCATCCATTCGCGCATGTTGAAATTTGCTCTAGCAAAAACAGCTTTAATTAAACGATAGAGCTGTATTGCATATTTGTCATCATCTACGCTGATAACTAAATTATCAACGTAAATGCTGTTGAGCAACAGCTCCAGTTTCATTCGTTCATTTGTCTCAGCGGGATGCATGTGAGCTAATTCCTCTTCTAGGTGATATTTGATGACAGTCGACAAAATGGATGGACTGCATGTGAGACCAAACAGCACCCTTGTGAATTGCATCATTTGAATATTGTCTTCATGAGATGGAATGGTGTCATCACGCAGCCAGTAAAATTTTGTGAAAGCGCGTGATTTTGGGTGAAGAGCAATTTGTAAAAATGCTTTCTCAATATCTGCTAATAACACCACTTTTCCGGCTCTGAAGCGAAGCATTAATCCGAGCGCCAGTGGTGTGAGAACTGGGCCTCGAAATAAGCAATTGTTGAGACTTGGCTTGCCTGCAGAACCATCATACACTATTCGACATGTTGTCGATCTGCCAGGTGTGAGGACAGGTTGGTGAGGTAAGATGTGTTCTTGCAAACCATCTTGTGAACCATAGACTGGTTCGATGACACCCTTGTGAAGTTGATCTGAGATGACTTTCGCGTATGTAGCGAATAAATCGGGATCTTTTCGAAACCGTTTCAACAGTGACAGAAAGCGACGAAATGCTTCTGCATTGTTGGTTGGCAATTCTTGAATGGTTGATTTGAATGGCCAATCCACGCTATAGCGACCAGTTTCTGGATCAAGAGTAATTGATTCCAGAATTAACTGTTCAGCTATGTCGTCATCATGTGATAAGGGATCATCTGTGATACCTATTGACTCGAGACTGTGAAATTGAAATAATGTCTCTTGGCCAACAGCAACAGCTGATGAAGCATGTGAACTGCATGAAACCATGAATTGATGTGGGGAAATGTCGGGTGTTGTGACAAATGATTGTGAGGACGCATTTCCGCCTAACATCAATCCAAGTATTGATTCAACTATGATCAATCCAGATGGAAGTTCGATTTCTGTTGGTCGAATGTCGAACTTCCAATAATAGTCTTGACCAATGACTACATCTGGTTGACATAATTTGTGACAAAACTCTTCAGTCATTTCGGTCAATTCAAGCGGTTCCGCGAATTGTTCTTGTGCATGTTCACCGTACACAATATAAATGACTGTTTTGTCGTCTTGTGACAAAGGAGGTGGGCACGCATATGTTGCCAAATTATCCACTGCACGTAAAGTGAGCGGAATTTGTAACATATTGCCCTTATTGTCGACGTGTTTGTAAATAGGCATGACAGCCTCGACCAAAAACGTATTGACTGTGACAGGCGTTTTTGTCGCAAACACATTCATTTGAAGAACAACATCTCCTTTGTTTTCAAAGTTATACTCATTTGCCACGGATGCTTTAATGTATGAATATTCGCATCCTGTGTCAAAAAATATTAACAAAGGGTCTGTGACTTGATTTAGTTCAGCGTCTTTATTAATTAACGAAGCCTGGGCCACTTGCAAACGAACAATAGGTGCAAAATCGAACTCACATTCTTGTTCGGCCTGCTGCCTGGTAGCGGTGTTGGGGTTACCGTAACCCGCCTGTGCGCTCAGCACCTCCACCGTGGGCCTGTGACTAGGTTGAAGTGGCACCGACGATGACATTTGGTTCGGGTTGAGGTGTGGGTACACCTCGTACCGTTTTTGCTGGAAGCCGCAGATTTTGGCCTCGACTGTCTCCATATCTGTGCCTTCCTGGATGAGGTTGGCACGGAGCGTCGTCCACAGCTCATTTTTGCTGTGATATTTGCGGGCTTCTTCTTGAGCTCTCGCCTGTTGCGCGTTAGCGGGCCTCGGCCATTCGCCCATGTCGAGCGGACCGTCCATGTCCAGCTGGTACAGCGTATTCTGTCTCCACCGGAAATCGTTTTCGTCCGGTGGGATTACACACACGCTCATCGGTTCCGTGTGTGAAGGCGGATACGATGGCGGTGCATGTGACGACGCCGCGCCCGTTGTGATTACCTGAGCGTTGACGAAAATTAGCGCTCGTTGTTTTGACAAAGGCTTTATTTTGTGAATTGTTTACCTGACGCCTGGCGGGTGCCTGTCTGGTAGGACAGAACGCCCCGTGATGCTGACCAATCTGGCGACAATAGTAGCAACTCAAATGTTGAGTGCACTGTGCCGCTTGATGGCCTCTGCGCGTGCAACGCGTGCACACGTCGCCCAAAGCTTGCAACCGCTCAGTGCGCTCTCTCGGTGTGACGTATTGAGGGCAGTCGGTTGTGTAGTGCTCTTTGATGCCGCAGAACAAGCACTCGAATTTCGGCTTGCGATAGTCAGCAGCAGGTTGTGAGGACTGCTTTTGACTAATCACTCCGATCGCCAGAGTTCTGGGAGGTTGAGTGGAATTTTTATTTTTTCCTTGTGATTTACCAACATTAGCGTTGGTACCAGCAAAAGCAACCGTATTGTGAATAGGTTTTTGTTTTGAAAAGGTATTTTGTGATTTATTTCCTTTTTTCTTTTGCTGTTGCCAACTACCTCCATTTTGTGGCTTTTTGACCGATGAATTTTGTGATTTCTGAACAACAGTTGAAGATTGTGAACTTTGTTGTTCAGTTTTCATCGCATCTAACTGAGCACAAGCGATGGTAGTTAATGCATCAACAAACCTGACGACTGTGAGTTCGGTGTCGCCGGTTACAGCGGTGCGCATCGAATTCCGGTGTTCTTCTGTGACGGCAAGAACAATATTATCGGGAAGATAACCACGAATTATTCTTAACACTGCACCAGAATCGACACTTTCACCCCTTTCTTTAAGTTGATTGAGAGTTGACAAAAGGGTTCGTGTGAAATTTGTGAGAGAGTCTCCTCTTGACGAAGGCTTTTCGAGTGAATACAATTTATCCCAAAGAGCTGCTTGTACTCGATGCGTTTCACCAAAGTTTGATTGTAACATGGTGACCGCTGTGATGTAATCTCAACCATCACCTTTTAATCCGGCCAGCAGTTCTGCTGCTGGACCGGTAAGGCTGAGCTTGAGGTATGTATATTTCATACCCATTGACAAATTAGCTCGGTCGTGAATTTGAGCTCGAAAAATCTCCCACCAAGCTGCCCATTCTAACGGATCACCGTTATATTTAGCAAGCTCGATTTTAGGTAACTTTAATAAAGTTTCCGGTTGTGAAGGTTGAGAACTACTTCCCATATTGACATTGTTGTAAGGGGGTTGTGAAAGGGGTTGAGTAGTTAAATCAACATTAACATTTGACTGACCTTTCAAGGAAAGTATCAACCTTTCCGCGGATTTGATTTGCGCTTGGGCGGTCGCCATCCTCGATTCCAGCTCATCCATGAGCATCATCGCGTTGTTCGAGCCCGAGTAGAGCGCGCGCTCCAATTTTGCGTTGGCACTCTTTATCTCCTCGGCCACTCCGTCTTTGTCTCTGTCTAGGCTTGTGATGTAATCTTGGACAGTAGTTGTGAATTTGTCCATAGCCGTAGACAGGTCCGAGCGTTTCATCTCGGCTTGGTAGCCGTAGGCTTGAAGTAATTCTAATACTTCCTCCGCCGCGCGTATGTTGACGGCGGCGGGTTGTGACTCGTCTTTGACGATTTTAGGAATTGGTTTGGATGTGAAACACAGCACTCCGTTGCGCACTCCAGTCAGCGCCCGGCTATGTTGAGTCAACGGATGAGCTGTGTTGAACTCATCAACGTTGCTCGCAGGCATAGCTGCGGCGGCGGCGGCGCCTCGCTGAGCGCGTATGCGTTCGTCGGCCATAGCAAAGTTCGATCGATTTATTGCTTATTAGCAAAGTGGTAGCTAGCTGTGAACGAAATAAAATAATAAAAATAAATATTTCGTTACTTGTGACTTGTACTTGTAAAATCGTAAGTATTTATGCACGCGCTACTAACGATTTTGCGTCCAAAACCGTATTACCGTAACCCCGTGCGTGTGACTCAGGCTGTGAAAAACAGCGCAGGTGTGAAATAAAGCACTGAGGTGACTTAAAGCACCAAGCGTAAAACTTAGCACCAAAAACAAGCGACTTAATAAAGTGACTACGGCGCTTATTTAGATCCTAGGAAGAGATTCGTGTGAAGTTGACGAGGTTGCAAACACTGCCGATTTTAGCTGTGAAATCGGCTTTTAAGGGCCAGACCGATGGCGATTGGTTTGGCGCCAATCGGTCTGGCCCTTAAAAGCCAATCTCACAGCTAAAATCGGCAGTGTTTGCAACCTCGTCAACTTCACACAAATCTCTTCCTAGGATCTAAATAAGCGCCGTTGTCACCTTTATTAAGTCACTTATTTTTGGTGCTAAGTTTTAACTCTTGGTGCTTTAAAAACACCTTAGTGCTTTATTCACACCCGCGCTATTTAAGGTGCTTTGTTCACAACCGCGCCACTTAATTATTGCCTTTTTGTCGTAATTAAGTGTATTCTTTAATTGCCTTATTTCTCCGGTAATTTGAGCTTTATTTACGTTTCATTTAAGTAATTAATTTAGTTGTAAATTAATTCCTTTATTTCAGTATATTTTATTTACATTTATTTCTTTGTATTTAATTGTCTAAATAAAAACGTTCGTCAAACTCTTTTGGAAACAATCTAAATTTGCGTCACACTAACTCACGTCAATTCACTTCAACTCACCTAATCACATTGATAAAATAATGGAACGTCAACTAAGAGACGACGCTTCACGTCACAATTCATTTGTTCACATTCGTCCTCTTCCTCGGTTAGGAATAGGAGCTCGTTCACAAGTCAAGTCAACAAGTTCTGTATTATTTTACATGCACATCATCTTGGAAAGCCAGTTGAAAAACAAAAATATATAAAATTAGATTTTTTACTATTTCAACATTTTCAGTTTGCATATTCAAGCCAGTTTGCAGAGAGATATGACACACTATTCTTTGAGACAAACCACCCAACGATTTCCCAAAATCCCCCCAAAAAGGTATCCACAGCTGCCCACGAAGCGCTTTTGGCTTGGCGCCAAAAAGTAATACTTGACAGAAATATTTCGATGGCCGCAGTTTCTATGACAATTCTCACAGCGATTTACTTTAGTTTTATCTGGATTTTATGTGTCAGAAAGTTGTTTTCTGCGAATGAACAATGTGAACATTTGCAAAGTGTCATCAATAGAAAATTGGCCTTGGAGAAACTGTGATGGATTTCTGGTGAAATGTGATGTTTTGTTGAAGAATATTTGGCAATATTGAAATATTTTTGGATGAGGTGTTTGAAGTTTGACTTTTGAAGCTAAATACGATGTTATTATTATCATGAAATAAATTTGCACATGTAAATTGGGTGTGTGGAAAGTTTCGAATTGAATATCGAAGATGTCGATTCATAAATATTATTGGTAGCCATAGCCAGTGGTTGGTGAACAACTCGATATACTGTATTTCCTCGAAATACCCCCGTGGGGTTTATGTTTTGGAGGCGAAATTTTCAGGGGTGTATTTCGATGGGGGGGGGTTATTTTTTCGCCAGAACTTTCTTGTATTCCCAGTATACTCGGCGGACTTCATGAAGTTCATGGTCTGCGCTCGCGCGTACTTATGTCTCCAGAGTTGGAAAAACGTATTTACGTTTACCCGAAATACCCGGTTATTCGGGTATTTATATTTACGTGTACGTATACGTTTTCCAAAAATACCATTACGTTTTGTTACGTATTCCTGACCGAAATACCCGGGTACTTGGGAAAACGTAAAAATTCCGATATTTAATGGTTTCTTAGTGTCCGCACCCTTGGACGGAACTGCATATGCTCTACCGATTATGATGCTTGAGCACTTAAAAGGATCAGAATGATGTGGCGATCGCTTTAGTGCAGCGATTAGAATGATTACAAACAATACACTACCTCAAATATTTAATACAGTCTAATATATAACCACCATTGTTTACTGACTGGAGTCGCTTTTGAAATTTGGTAAAAGGATCCATTTGGGATATGGAAACATTTGAGCGAGTTATTCATCAGATTGAATTACAAAAAGGTGTAACTTTTGCTTAATTTTGACGTTTATATCATCATTGTTTGTGTTAGATTATCATCCGTTTTAGTTGTCTGACTCGATGTAGTTCATTATGGTGAGTATGTAGTGCTAAAAACATAAAAATATTGTGTGGAAATCAGCGATTGACCCATATAAAGCTGAAAATAATGGTATTTTCCAAAGCAAAATGACAAATACTACACATATAAAATTGTTACGTTTACGTTGTTTTTTTTACGTATTCCTCGGTATTTTGAAAATACCTTACATTTTAGTATTTATACTTTTGATTTGGAAAAGGTATTTACGTTTACGTTTACGTTTTCCAAAAATACCAGTATTTGTACAACTCTGTGTCTCACGTTGTAAGCAGCGTTGCAGCAGAGTTCACACGTTTTCACATTCACAAATCACACACATAAATACTACCGACAAGTGCAGCAATTTTTCGGTGGCACAACATTTGTTTATTTTACATGGGAGGTCAAATCACCACCGAAAAATAACACACAAATTTTTTTTCGGTAATACAAATCAAATCGCGCTAGCACACAACAGGCGCACCGTAAAAAAATATTGTGTGAATGTTATTTGCACTTACGCGATCGTGATTTGTCGGGAAAAAGATTCACACACTGGCCAACTATGACATTTTCGGTCAAATGTGTTTTTCACACCATAACAGGGAAACGTGGAAATGTGTGAATTTTATATTTTTCGGCCAAAAATGTGACATTAAGTGATAAGGACAGAGGGCAAAAATGAACATAAATAGCTGCTCTGCTATCCACGTTTTGTGTCCGTCAATTGCGGACTTCTAACAACCTGGTTACATTCATAAACTATCAACTGCGCACTTCTAATTAACTACTAATTGAAGGTGAATTAACTAATTAATTAAGACCATCAAAAATTTGTACTAATTATCTTGAGTTTAGTACATAAGTTATTATCTAATGTGTTAATGGGACTACTAAGGGTTAATTAATAGATTAACTAATTAATTAAGAGTACAAATTTTTAACATGAGGTCGATAATTAATATAGAATAATTACAATAATGAATAGAATGGCGCTCTTCTATTAGGCACTGATTTTTGCACCTTAATCCCCGATATTTTTGTGTGCTTATCGCCATCTTTGATCTCATTTTCTCATTTTCATTTTGCCTTCTCAAAAAATTGCCAATGTAACATTTTCTTGCCACACTTATGTAACATCAAAGATGCCGATCCCATTATGGCACAATGAAATGCCATGTGCCCCCATTTCCCGAGTGAAAACAAAATGGTAATCTCATGAGAAAAAAAACTTTTTGGCCACAAATGGCATAACATTGCCTTAATCCTTTGTATAAGAATCTATAGACTTGTAGGTATGTAGATGGCATAAACCCTGTTCATACAGAGCACAGTCATTGTTTTTAATGTGTTCTCCAGCACCCAGATAACAAACTGCAGCTTTTGTTTTAGACTTCAAACTGTATGGAAAATATTTATGTCGTTTTCACACATTCACACAAGAAAAAACCCCAAAAAGTGATCGGCCATTCACACATAATTTTTTAACACGCTGTTGAGGCACCCGTCATTCACACATAAACAAATGAACGCATATACGCATCTGTGCATTTTGTCGACCCCTATGTGAACCCGGTTTTTCACACGTGCAATAAGCACCGTTATTTTTATGTGTGTGATTTCTACACATTGTAATAAAATACATTAAATTGTGCCCGACAATAGTAAGAATATCACACGCTCCCAAATTCACACATTTTTTCACACACCGAAAACGGGAGCTGCAAGCCTGGTTGTAAGCGTGCCAATGATAATTTAAGCATGTGATTTTTGAAGAAGATGAAAAAATTCATTGTTTTGAATGTGGTGCATTTTTCAACTTTTATGAAAATCACATGCTATGATTATCATTGGCACGTTACCAATATCAACCACGCGTGCACGGTGGAAAGTCACCGGCGTATACTACATTTTTGTTTGTAACGTACGCGGATGTAGACAAATGCAACAATAACTCACCTATTGTAAGAGTCTATTGACTTATGTAAGTATGTAGATGGTATAAACACTGTTCTATCCTAACTAGGGTGTCAACTTTCCATTTTCCCTTTTCCGTTCGGCTTTCCGCACACAATTTTTTTTCCGTTTCCGTTTCCGTTTTTCTTGCTCATTTTCCGTTTTCCGGCTAAATTTTCAGTTTTTCCGCCGTTTTTCCGTTTTCCGGTTCAATTGTCTGTTTTTCCAACTTTTTTCACTTTCCAGCTCAATTTTCTGTTTCTTGTTTCAACCAAACTGGTAAACATGCATGCAGGTGCTCAATTATGTGAATTTTTTGTATTTCTAGCAAGATTTCTGCAAAAAAATTTATTTCTAAATAACTTTCTGCAATTTTTTTTCCGTTTCTGGCAAAATTTCAGCAAAATGTTTCCGTTTCCGTATCCGTTTTCCTGCAAGTGTTAAAATTTTTCCGTTTCCGTTTTCTGCCAAAAAGTTTTTGTTGACACCCTAATCCTAACACGGTCATTGTTGTTACGTGTGTTCTGCATTGCCCGGATCACAAACCGGATATTGCATTGACCGGATACGTTTATACTCGAATAATCCCCCCTGGGGAATTATTTTTCGTCAGACATTTTTTTGGGGGGCGGGGCTATTCGAGGGGGGATTATTCAAGGTGCATTACTATTTTGTCAAAAATGTTAAGCATGTTTCTATTAACTGATTTAATTAAATATGCTTTATTTACTAAAAAACGTGCATTTTTCAAATTAGATGCAAATACTTTTTTCATATTTATGCCTAAAGGGGGATTATTCGAAGGGGGGATTTTTTTCCCACTCGTCTATGATGGGGAATCATTCAAAAGGGGAAATATACAGGGCGGGGTAACTATTCGAGTATATACGGTATTTTACTTGAATGCTAGTGCAAACATTTTCCATATCCATATTTACGTATGCAAATAGATTTCCAAAGATACCTACCTAGCATCACACAGCAAAAAAAAGATTCGTGAAGTGTGTGGAAGCGGGCTGGATGTGCGTGAAGCGGCCTCTGTGAATACACTTCCACACACTTCACCACACATCACGAAGGTTTTCGAAATTGTTTGTGAAGTGTATTCCACACACTTCACCTATCATCACGGTGACCGCAGTTCATGAAGTGCACTTCACAAACTATTACAGCATACTTTGCATGGTTCGTGAAGTGCCTTCAAGTGTCAACCAGCGCTTCACAGCGTCGGGAAGTGTTGACATGAAGACACTTCACGACGCTTCACAACGCATCACACACCCATTTTTTGCTGTGTCAGCGCGTAGTCAGCGAAATGAATTCAACCCGACACGGTCTTCGTTGGGTTGCCCTCGCGTAAATTTGGCACACAATTTTTCATTTGATTCCATTTTTTCATAAAAATACGGTGACATGCTTTGTACAGCGTTCAGTTGTACACACCCGGGTCAATTTTGCTAGATAAAATAATAAACTCCAGGTTTGGGGGTATAACAATAATACCGTATTTGCTTGAATAATCCCCCTGGGGGATTATTATTTCGTCAGACATTTTTGAGGGGGGAACTATTCGAGGGGTGGAATTATTCAAGGGGGGGGGATTATTATTTTGTCAAAATTTTCAAGCATGTTTCCATCAACTCATTTCCCAAAACATGCCTTATAAACACAATAACGTGCCATTTTTGTTAAAATTAGGTAGAACAAATAAATCAAATCTGTAAATGGGGGATTATTCGAGGGGGGAATTATTATTTCCTCACTCGTCTTACAGGGGGGATTATTTGAGGGGGAATTATTCAAGGGGGTAACTATTCAAGCAAATACGGTATCAGGTATTGAAAATGTATTTGCACCGCATCTTGCGAAAAAAAGTTGAGAAAAGAAAACAAATTTTGTTCGGTAAGTATTTTCATAGACATTTATGCCCTATATCAATTGCAACTGAATGCAGAAATTATGACATTTAAAGATATTTAAAAATGAAAACCCAAACATTTGTCAATTTCGATTAGCCGCGTTGTTAGAAAAATGCGGCTGGTATTTCGCCCGAGGAAAGGTGAAAATAAAAAAAGTAACAGCAGCACCTAATCCACTGCTTGATTTTTCATTTCTACCCAATAAAATAACATTAAAAAAGCTACTCTCATTGCTGCGGAAACCCATTTTCGGAATATGGCTCTTTGGTGGCACTTTGTGTTAATTGCTGTAATTTTTGGTTGGTTTTCAAATATCTTGGCATTGGCAGAAAATTTTTAGAATTTTTTGTGTAGATTGTCATCGCTCAAGTGTAAGATTTACAAGGTAATTAAAATTAAAGTAGAGGAAGATAATATCTGCAAATTGGGTATCTATCGCTGACAGACACCGCATAACCACGTGCCATAACTATTTTCATTAGCATTGTGTGTCATCGCAAACACAAATTGTGGTCACTGGTAGCCAAAAAAAACCCTGAAAAAAACATACCGTATTTCCTCGAAATACTCCCCGGGAGTGATAGTCTCAGAGTGAGTATTTTGAGGGAGGTTTAAACGAGGGGGGGGGTACTTCGAGGGTGGTTATTTTTTCGCCAGAAACTTTTTCCGCTCCCAATACCAATTTGTTGTTTGTAAACGTACGCAGGCAGACGTAGAAAAATGCAACAATAAGCACCATGTATAATAGTCTATAGACTTACCTCATTTCCTCGAAATACCCCCCCCCCCCCCTTGAATCAACCCCGAAATACCCCCCCCCCCTTGAAACAACCCCGAAATACCCCCCCCCCTTGAATCAACCCCGAAATACCCCCCCCCCCTTGAAACAACCCCGAAATACCCCCCCCCCCTTGAATCAACCCCGAAATACCCCCCCCCTTGAAACAACCCCGAAATACCCCCCCCCTTGAATCGAACACACTGGTTTGCATAGCGATGTACGTTCAATGTTTCAATTGATCCTTTTTATCTAGTTATACACTTATTACCGGTTTTGGGTATAATAAAGTGGACCCCCGGGTACTACAACCTTATCATTGTGGGCCAAATAGCAACACCTTGGACAATGTCCATGTCCGTCAGAACTTTCAACGATGCGCTCATGCAGTCCATCCTGCCTAATTACGCCAAATGTACAACACCTAACAGGGGACTTAGTTACCTTTCGCACGTGTGGAACGACAAACGATGGCAATATGCCAACCAACTGATCGCACAATTCCGACAATTCAACGAGCGACATAATGTCCACCGGACGATCAACAATTGCCCTACAAGCCCTACGCTTGGCGCGTGCGCGGGAAACCTGTCTGCCAAACTCCACCAGCTTGGTGCCTTTCGACCTAGCTATTCCGAAGGACGTAGGCTTCGGAACTTTTCGGTCTACTTGGTTGCCACAGCTAACAAAGTCCGGTCGCGCAAATTGCAAAAGCTTGCGGCGAATGACGTGCGGCTGTAATTTCCCCTTCTTGCCCACCAAATACCAAAGGTTTCTAGGCTGCACAGTCTTCTTCAGCCTTTCAGCAGTTTTCTCAAAAACACCACAAACTCCGGGCTCAATAAAAGCTGGCTCCATGATCAAGTGATCAAGCAACCATTGCTGAGAAGCATCACAAATTACTTCGCCATTGGGCAAGACAGAATCAACAACAAAATCACCAGCGCACTGAACCTTTTCTGCATACGTGGCCCTTCGCTGAATTTGAAACACGGGGAATTTCCGACACGGGTTCAAAACTATCAAAAACAGGGCCCGATTCCAAATCATCAACCTCCCAGAAACCTTCAGAACTTGGCGCGCTTCCAGAAACAGAAACAAGACTAGCCCACGCTTCGAAAACCGACAGTTCAACCTCATTTGAATGCAAACAAACAAACGCGACTTCCATCACGAGTTCACAAAGTAGAGTAGAATTAATTAGATCCACTAGCTGGAATGAGCCAATAGATTAAATAGAGAATAGTTGCACCGGAGTAAGCTTGAATTACACTAATTGGATTTCTCGAATAACGTTGCAATTAAAGTTTCCCAAAGTATTTAAATATTTCCAATTTACCTTTCCACTTTCCAGATCAAAACATTAATACAAAAATGACTAAATAACACTCAGGGTCATATAAGCTAAACCAGACAGGTGAGGATAGCAGTACGATGCACTGGTAAGAGACCACACAAGACCAGGTACTTAAATCCTAGCTTGGCACAGCACCACTATCAAAAGTAATCTACGACGACGTAGCACAACTGTTTGGGCCCTTACGAAAGCCTAGAGCGAGTCAATAGGTGTACAGCCTACTTCAGCTTATACTACGCCTAAAACAAGTCCACAGAGGTCCAGACGTACAGTAAGCATCACAGATGGTGGGTTCTCCCCATACAACACCCTATCTTAGCTATACCGGCAGCTCCGTGTGGCCACTCCTGCCCCTGTGAACCTAAATGTCACCGTGCAGAGGGAAGAGAAGGCCTATGCCAGAGTTAGCAGAGAATGAATAACCAAGGGTAGGCTCATTTCAGCTGGTAAATCACTGACTTAGTAATTAGAAATTGGGTTGAATAGACTGATGATAATCACTGGATTGGGGCTCTCTTTTATGGGTCTGAAATGCCCAAAACCGGTTTGCAGCTGGGCGGAGCCAACCAATCACAGAAGTGCATTCAAAACCGTACCGAAAATAAGTGACTTCGGTTGAACAGAGCCATGTTACCACAAGGGTTACTTTTTAATGGAACAGAGGGAATGGTGACTTGACATTCAGGAACACCTTTCTTCTGGCACTCAGCCAGCTAATAAAACCAAACCTGGAACTGTGCCAGACTAGAAGATAAAATACCTACAGTAACCTACCGAATGTAAACGCACAAACTAACTGCTTAAAGTGACTAAACTGAGCGAGACTCTCAAACTAAGCGTGATTCAATTAAAAACATGCCAAGTAAATCCACAGCTACTCGAACTGCAAACACAAACAAAAGGGACCAAAAATACAAAAACAACCGTGTTTTGCTCAAACGTGAGCTCGTCCAAAACCAACGTACCAACCGGCCAACGTGAAACTAAATACAAGTGCAAAGTGCAAAACACAGAAATACGTGCAAAACACAGAAATAAGTGCGAAACGTAAAACATAATCACGAACACGTGCAATTATCACAACTGAAGGGGTTAAGTGGGTAAATAAGTGCAAATAAATAAACACAAATATACGCGCCATAAATCACATACCGCGGCACCTACCGCGCACCTACAACCTAAACCTACTCCTACAACCTACAAAATCACAAAACTCCTCCCTGTGGCAGCAGTGGCTGCGGGATATGTGCCCATTTACACACAAAAACCGCCTTTTTGGCATTCTTCCAATTTCTTTTGGGATTGGCCCGTCTCTACTCCGAAGGGCGTCGACTTCAGGAGCTATCAAGACCGCTCCCTATTTTTACTATTTTTAGCCTAAGGCACATACCCCTCCAGAAGGGTTGACCCGTCCCTACTCCGAAGGACGTAGGCTTCTGGAGCTATCGGGGCCCTCCCTTCCGGTGGCCACTCCCACCAAGAACTCTGAGCGGCCGAAGTCTGTCGCTCCGCGGACGTTTCCGGCGGCCAATGCTGTCGACGCTCGCGGGGACTGGGTAGGGGGTGAATTTACAAGTTTCGAGTGATAAACTGTCGCCCAAACACGGCGACAGTGCTTAACCCCCCCCCTCGAAAATACACTAGGTGCCATTTTCAGAGAGTTGGCACTCGGCCAAAAGTGGCCGACTCACACTTTTACGAAAGTTCCCAAAATGACCAAAAAAAATCCCCCTCTCCCGGGTTCCGGCGGTCGGCGGTCGTCAAATGGCGGCGGCGCGGCGCTGTCGCGGCCGTCGGGATCGTCCGCCGGCGCTCGTTTGGCCGCCACACCCGGGGAACACAGTTTTTCGCTCGGCGCTGCTTTTCTTTTTAGTAAAAGCACCGTAAGTTTCACAAAATTTAGGTTTCATTCCCGGGGATGTCGAATGACGTCACCCGGTTCTTTTCACGACTGGAAGCGGCTAATTAAGCCGTCTTGTTAATTAAGGCCGGCGGCACAGCGCCATCGATTTACCGTTCTATGGTAATTCGCGCTTAATCACCGTCCCAGAGGCGTAGGTCTGGCACTTTGGTGATCTGGCGCCAATTACCATAGCTGGCGTCCGTTGCGCCGTAAGTTTCCTATACGTTAGGTTTCGTATAGGGCGACGTCGTAATGACGTCACTTGGCCCAAAAAGGGGTCAATATGGCGTCACGGCGACTAAAGCGCCACAATTAGGGTTTGGTAAGCGTTAATTGACGCTGGGTCACCGTCCCAGAGACGTAGGTCTGGCACTTTGGTGGCCCGCCGTCAGTTCTCGCATTACATGGGTGTGTAAAAGCATGTTCCTTCCTATGAATTTCATGAAAATTTCTGACGAAATAATAACCCCCCTCATCGATTAAGCCCCCATCCCCTTCGGAATACCCCCCTCAATATTTCCACTCTGAAAAATAAACCCCTTGGGGGGATTTCGAGGAAATACAGTATATAAGTATTTATGTACCTCGATGGTACAAAAAGGTAAACCCTGTTCTAACGTAACAGAGTTATTGTTTTTAATGTGTTCTGCATTTGCCCGGGGGTATTTCGAGCAAATACGGTATTTAACTGTCTTTGGCCATTTCGAATCTATTTCAGCGACTGTTCCCGATTGTTGAAATAGCGAACCAATGAACCCTGCATCTATCCCTTCAGCGCGAGTTTTGCTTTATCTATCAGGTTGAATTCATAGTGACCATTTTGAGGGATGGGTCGGTATTTCGAGGGGGTGGAGTATTTCGGGGGGAAAGTTTTCGAGGGGAAAGTATTTCGAAAGGGGTAGTTTTGAGTCCAGCACTGACAAAAATGTATTTAGGTACTTTAAATCGACAATTGCATTAAAATACCATTTATACTAGAATAATTCCCCCTGCCTTGAATAATTCCCCCCCCCCCCCTTGAATGATTCCCCCGTCTTAGACGAGTGAGGAAAAAATAATTCCCTCCCTCGAATAATCCCCCCTCCTTTAGGCATATGATAAAGTTTTTACACCCAATTTGAACAAAGTTTTCATGAAATCAGTTACCTAATAGAAACATGCTTAAAATTTTTTACAAAATAATAATTCCCACCTCGAATAATCCCCCACCCCCCTCGAATAATCCCCCCTCAAAAAAGTCGAGTGACAAAAAATTATTCGAGTATACACAATAGCAGAGTTGTTATAATACCAGTATTTTTGGAAAGTGTAAGTGTAAGTGTAAATACACTTTCCAAATTTTGAGTATGGATACCAAAAGTGTAAGGTATTTTAAAAATACCTAGGAAAGTGAAAAAAAAGTGTAAGTGTAAAAATGTTTTCAGAAAGAGCTCTCACTGTTGAGCATAAAAAACACCACTGTTTTCACTTTTAGATTACTTTATTTGTCATTTTCATGCATTATTTCACATTTTACTGCATTTTATAAAACATTTCAGACTGTAACAAATACTGTAGTGGTATGAAGTTCCCTAATAATGGCACTTTTTCAGTGTTGATAATTTACTGATTAAGCAATGCAATACACACTGTTTAAATGCAAGAATGGATATGCAGCAAATGTCAATGCAAAAGCCAATTGACTTTGTGTCCAGCTGATGAATTTCCATTGATCTTGTCCTTTTTTACAAAAGTATGATGAACTGTAGAATACCATAAGTACTGATCAAAGGTCAGATCAAAGGCTAGTTTGTACATTATTCATACTTTCAACATTCAATGCATAACTGCATGTGTGCACGGTGCAGTTATTTTTTTGTACATGACCCTATTTTATGCTTTCTCAAAAGCATAAAACAGGGCCATTTGAGAGAAAAAAATACACTTTCTGTACCCAGGTATTTTGCTCAGGAAAGTGTAAAAAAAGTGTATGGGTATTTTATGAAAGTGTAAGTGTAAATATAAATACCCATTTACCTGGGTATTTCGGGTAAGTGTAAATACACTTTCGAAACTCAGCACGGTAGTCGAGTAGAAGGTAAACATGTTTACCTACGCCCCCACGGAAAAAGTTTTGGTACATCATCGCTTGACATTAACTTTTCCAAAGTATTCGAGTACAGAAAACGTATTATTTTTTAAACTGATTTTATAAAACGACTCTTTCCTTCATAACGATGCAATGCTTTTCAGCATGCGACGTAAGATGTGCCATCTGGTACGTGTTAGAGGGGTGCCCTTGTCCCATGGACCTTATTCATGGGGTTATCAATTGCAGCGAGGAACACCTGGAGAACTACAACGCGGTGAGTGAAATGCACAGCATTGTTGTACAAACGTATTAACGTTTACTGGAGAAATACGCATTTACGTTTACTCGAGAAATACGTATTTAAGTTTACTCGAGAAATACGTAATTACGTTTACTCAAGAAATACGTATTTACGTTTACTCGAGAAATACGTATTTACGTTTACTCGAGAAATACGTATTTACGTTTACTCGAGAAATACGTATTTACGTTTACTCGAGAAATCCGTATTTACGTTAAATCAATTTGGACATACCTACATAGAAAACGAAAATGACTGACATTTTCCTAAGAAATACCTAACAGGTGAAAAAATGCATGTTTAATAACTTTTTACCTGCCGGTGTATTGGAGGCTGCCGCCGTTCTATTTTTCAACCAATTTTTTCACACATTTTTTTAAACTATATTTTTAATTAAACTTGAACAACATTTTTATATCAGAGGATCAATTCAAACAAAACCAAATTTGCAGATTACTGATGGAATGGCGCCACGGCGCTGGCGCCATTAGATTGCGCCAATGGGCGCCATCTTTGTGTGGCGCCCTTGGTGCCTGGCGCGCAGTTCTGAAAAAGCGCCGCAATGGCGCCAACACGGTTTCTCGGACTAGTGATGGAATGACGCTGGTTCTATTTAGGGCACCAAATGGCTGCGCCATGGCGCCACAATTGTGTGGCACCATGGATGCCTTGCGTCCCTTTTTCAAACCGTAGTGTAAGAAATAATGTGGGGGCCGGATCTGTGTGGGACAGTAAAAACACCAAAAAATATTTAATGCATATGGCGACCCACTGTAGTGAGTCGCCGCGGCCCTGAACATTCATGATTAGTAGAGGGGGTTACCCCTATATACCACCCAAGTTTTAGCTCTCCAGCCTGCTCACATCCGGAAATAGAGCTTCCGCAGAGAAATTAAAAATAGGGGGCCGGATCTGAGTGGGCAGGTGTTTACTATCATTTGAGTAATCTGTGAATGTACAACAAAAATAAATACATGCCAAGGCTGATGTCGATTGGGTTCAATATGGGTATATGGGCGTGACCAAGCTTATTCTACCAGAAAAATATTGCGCACTGGGCAGCGAATGGGGAGAAAGGTGAGTGCCTACGCTCGGTGAAGTTCAATTCAAAGCTTTAATAAAAGTTGTGAAGAGTTACTCAGTTTAAATTTAAAAGTATGTACCGTATTTCCTCAAATTATCCACCTTCAAAATACCCCGCCCCCTCAAAATGGACACTATGAATTTATTAGACCCCACCCATCGAAATACCCCCCCCCAAATTGAGTGTAAAGAGAACCTAAATGACAAAAACTACAGTTTGTGATCCAGGCAATGCGGAAGATATTAAAATTAATGGCTGTGTTGCGTTAGAAAAAGTTTTATAAAGACCCGGTCAATAAAATCTCGACTTCGTTAAAACAATTTTTTCAAAAAGTTGTAAATATCTCGGCCCCAGAAATGTTGGAGCCAATCAAAATAAAGTGTTGGGTAGCCCCAACATTTATCTATCAGCATCCCCGGGGGGACCCCAGTTGCTGCACCCCCGCGGCCACAGGGGACATTGACGTTGCCAAAAATATCTGGATGCGGCCTGTAATTTAGCGTGTAAAGCGAGCAAGATGTTTAATATAGGATACATTGTGTAGAAAATGTCGCACTCTTTCTTACACTTTTTATTTTGCATTTAAAGCACCTGAGCTTTTCACGTGGTTTTGTGTTGTGCCATTTGCATTGTATTTGAAGGTCAGAAAAGCGCCATGGCATTTTTTACATCACTATTGTATTTAGAGTTAAAGTATATACCGTATTACCTCGAGATACCCCCAGGGGGTTTATTATTTTGCCAGCAAAATTTAAGGGGGGATAATCTGAGGGGGGGTTTATTCGAGGGGGGTCTATTATTTCGACAAATTTTTTTGTAAATTCCCCATACTCAGACGTTTTAAATCAAACAATTACATAGGTGTATATGTGTTTATAGGCATATTTAACTGTCACAGCAAAAAAAACGCTTGTGAAGTGCACTGAAGCGGTTGGAAGTGCCTCTCGTAATCACACTTCAGAGCCTGATCACGCCTGATCACCAGGCACTTCACTGCTCGTGATCACACTTCAGAGCCTGATCATGCCTGATCACCAGGCACTTCACTGCTCGTGATCACACTTCAGAGCCTGATCACGCCTGATCACCAGGCACTTCACTGCTCATGATCACACTTCAGAGCCTGATCACGCCTGATCACCAGGCACTTCACTGCTCATGATCACACTTCAGAGCCTGATCACGCCTGATCACCAGGCACTTCACTGCTCGTGATCACACTTCAGAGCCTGATCACACCTGATCATCATCGGAATGCACTTCACAAGCGCTTCACGAATGCTGTTTGTGAAGGCACTTCACAAACGCCACCCATTTCAGGGCAGCGTTTCTTATTTTGTGAAGTGTCTTCACTGCAGAATTGCATTATATGTTATTGCATGTCACACTGCTTGCACCATCCATGAATACACTTCACAAATGCACAACAAATTTTTAAAATGCCTGACCATCTGTGACGTGTCTTCACGAGAAATTTCTTCAAGAAAAAAGTGCTTTTGCATCCGTGAAGTGTGTTGAAGTGCCTGTCTGAAGACACTTCACCACAGATCACGGCAGATCACCAGCCCTGTTTTTGCTGTGTGTATATACACATCAACCCTTCCCTAACGTCACTCAATCATTGGAACTAACGTGTGTTCTGCATTGTATGGATCACAAACTGCGGTATATGTCATGTACGTTCTGGTTACACTCAATTTTAGGGGATGGGGGTATTTCGAGGGGGGGGGGGTTAATTCAAGGAGGTTAATTCTAAGTAATACGGCATTCAAAAAATATTATACATAAACTCGGCGGACATTATGGAAGTCATTGGTCTAAGAAATTTTTGTACGAGTGCGGTATGAACTAACGATAGGGTCACATTTGAATTTGGCTCACGTCCAAGTTCCTTGCGTTTCAAACAAAAGAGAGCAAAAAACGCAGGTTCGCGTCACTGATTATGGCTGCGGAATGCAATAAATCGACCGGAAATGATCACAAATGGCGGCCCACACCCTAGTTGACACATTTGCAATCATTTCCAGTCACTTAATTGGATTCCACAGACGTAATGAGTAACGTAAACGTAAATTCTGCGTCTTTCACCTCATTCGTATAATACGTAACCCGACGCGCGCCAAGTTAAGATACCGGATATCTATCACATTCGTACTTTTAAGGAATTTGTTAGCACTGTTTGAGCGAGATATCTACCGTATATCCTTGAATAAGACCCCAGGGGCGTTATTATTTCGTCAGAGGTTTTGGAGGGGGGAGTTATTCAAGGGGGGGTACTATTCAAGGGGGGGAGTTATTTTTTCCTCAGAACTTCCAGGAAAACTTTCACTTTATTCATTGTTTGTATGCATTCCGTCAACACATCTAATGCAGAAAATGACCAGTTCAACAAGAACAAAAACAACGTATCCATCCTAAAATTCGTGTTCATCGGCGTCTGAATCATTAAAATACACATTGTCGTTTTACCCAGAGGGGGGACTTATTCAAGAGGGGGGAGTTATTCAAGGGGGGGCGTTATTTTTTCCTCACCTGGCCAACAGGGGGGTGTTATTCAAGGGGGGGTATTTTTCAAGGGGGGGGGGTCTTATTCAAGGATATACGGTAGCTTCCCGACTCGTGTATTTATACTCCTGCTTAATCCATTTATTTTACACATTTGAAAGTTCAATCGGTTTAAATAAACTGTGAATCGAACAGAATCCGTCCGTTCGAATTCGAATTTGAGACATATCTTACTTGTACATAAAAGCAGGAAAGCTGACTCGTTTCATGTCTGCCGAGTTTACTCACATTATTTCTGCAATGCTCATCACCACTCACAGACTGAGATTGGGTTCACTTCTGGAAATTCAATGCGGCCAAAACTCGGCAACCACCGTTCAACAGCCATTCCAATTCCAACCATTCACTCTGGGAAACGACATGGATGCAGCACCGACTACCAGGGGCGAGTTCCGCAAGTGGAAAAGTTAAGAGTGAAGGGTTAAGAGTTGAGTAAAATGATAAATGATAAGTTAAGAGTAAAGTTAAAAGTTAAGAGTTGAGTAAAATCATTTGTCGTTTTACTCAACTCTTAACTCTTAAATTTTCTCATAACTTGTCATTTATCATTTTACTCAACTCTTAAGTTTAAACTCTTAACTTTTCCACTTGCGGAACTGGTCCCAGAACCTACCCAATTTTCAGCAAAAAAATAAAATCAAGCTCCGCCCACAATGGCACTGCGAAATCCAACATGGACATCAATATCAAAATTGACATGAACGCTGATCCGAAATTTAATTCTACGCTCACTGTGATTGTGGAACACCAGATTGGGTTAGATACCTAGCAGAGTTGTTAAAATACCGGTATTTTTGGAAAGCGTAAGCGTAAGCGTAAATACACTTTCCAAATTTTGAGTGTGGATACTAAAAGCGTAAGGTATTTTTTAAATACCTAGGAAAGCGTAAAATAAAGCGTAAGCGTAAAAAAAATTCAGGGAGTTTTTGCTCAGTGAATTCGTTCAAAATCAAGCTTTCAGCGACATTTTCCGGATGTCTACTTGGTAGTCTGCCCTTAGATGTTGATAGCAATTAATCGACAGCGACAGTTAATAATTCTTCATTTCCGAACGCGGACTTTGTGCTGTCGATTTTTGCAATGTATTGATACCTAATTGTCATAAATACTTACCGCATTTCTTCTAATAGCGTAAACGTAAGACATACTACATACTTATGTCATCTTCATTTTCGAACTCGGACGTCGTGCATTTTCAGCCGCAAAATTTCTATTCTAAAGCCATCTAAATATTTTGCCCGAGGACACAGTATAAAGGTGACATTCATATTGCGACAAAATTTGTAAATACATGTGCCACGATTTCCAGTGCATCACTGCGCACATGCAGTCATTTTTTTGGTATGCAGTTTCGTTCACTTTCTTTTTTGTATTTTTACACTTTTTACAAAAGCATAAAACTGGACCATGTGAAAAACTTTTTTACGCTTTTAGTACCCGGGTATTTCGGCCGGGAAAGCGTAATAAAGCGTACAGGGTATTTTTATGAAAGCGTAAGCGTAAGCGTAAGTATAAATACCCATTTACCCGGGTATTTAGGGTGAGCGTAAATACGCTTTCGCAACTCTGTTAGATAGTGTTTTCTGGCAGAGTTGTTATAAGTACTGAACTTTTTCAAAAGTACCCGTATTTATAAATACTTTCATACTCACTTTCATTTCATATCACTTTCATACTCAAAAAATACCTGGGTAAAATACATTGTTTTTTCCCAGTACTTGAGTAAAATTGTGTAAAAGTATTTTTTTCAAGTATTTTTGCATAAATCAAGTATTTATTGTCATGGGAGCATAGAATCTATTATTTTTGGGGTAGATGGGTGCTTAAAGTAAGTGACACTAAGTTTAGTCAATATATGACCGCATTCTAAGAACAGATTACACGTGAAAATAAAAATCAATGAAGGCATACAATTCATACGTGGTTACTTTTTTGCTTTTTGTGGGCATACTTGAATTTTCTGAAATACCCAGAAGTACCCAGTACTGATGCAAAATTACGCGTACAGATGGGTACTGGTAAAATTAAAGTATTGTACCCATGAGTGTTTATTTACCCAGTACGCAGTTTTACGCTATTTCAGAGTAAAAGTAAATACCCAATATCAACTCTGTTCTCTGGTAGTTTTGAGACATATGCAAAAGTATAATTTTATTTTTGGCTAGTTTCCATACCTTTAACGATGGCAAAGAAAGATTCGTAAATTCGAAAACGTTTTCAAATTTTCGATTTTATTTGGAATTTTTTAATTTTCATTACGCAGAAAAATGGCGCTGGCCGCACTACTTCTCACCTGCTCTTGTCTGATTTTGACGATGTGCGTCGGAAAATGCATTTGTGAAAAGCCAAAACGCAGAGAAAAATCGTTTTTCGCTGTGTAAAAGTGAACCTGGGGAAAATAAAGGCGGAGTTATTTTGACCGACGGCCCAGTGCAAGTGATCATTGATTGGTGAATTTTCTTGTTTAAGATTTTTAACGTGTTTTATTTGTGCCGTTTTGAGCTCATTAGACGTTTGTGGGTGGGCAAGCTAAGTTTTCTGTGCAAATAGATTTGCATGTGCAAATGGGAGATACCAGCTCAGCATTATCCGTTTTCAGCAATAGCCATCCACTATTTTATCATTTTCTGTCTGCTGTTTGGTCAATATCTTAGATACCGTATTTCTTCTAATAGAAGGGCGGGTCTCCAATAGTAGGGCGTCTCCAATAGAAGGTACACTTTTTCGACTTATTTCTGGCCACGAAATCAATAGAAGGCCGGTCTCCAATAGAAGGTACAGAAAGGGCTGGAATCGTGCCAAATGGATGAAAAAATTAAAAATATCAGCGGACACTGTACTTTAGTGGCTTTTGACAATTGATTTGGTGCTTATTTAACATCAAATGTTGAATGGACTCTATAAATCATCATTCTATGAACCGTCTCTGGTATAACACTTTGAAAAACCTTGGCAGAACATGAAAAAAAATTCGCCGAAAAATGGCGAAAAAAATAGAAGGGCAGTCTCGAATAGAAGGGCGTCTCCAATAGAAGGGTGGGTAAAAAAGTTTACAAAAAAATAGAAGAGCGCCCTTCTATTAGAAGAAATACGGTAAACGGGTGCCAATTCCAGACGTTGTAAAATGTAAAATAAAATAAATAATTTAATTAAGGTAAATTTACATTCAATTTAAGAAATTCAAGGGTAACTTTACACTTCACTTGACAGTTATTTTACTTGACATGTCTGTGACTGACCGCGCCACCGGTGTAGAGCAATAACTCAATCTGTTGCCAATTTTACTCCAGTCACTTTACACCCTGCACGGGCGATTCCCGCTGGAAGCGTGCCAACGATTTTTTTACGCATGTGATTTTCATAAAAAGTTGAAAAAACTCATCTCTGTTTTAACGCCATACGTAAGCTTATTCACAACAATGACTTCTTCATCTTTCATACAAAAATCGCATGCGTTATCATCATTGGCACGCTTCCAACGTGAGACATAAATGAGTGCGACGGCAGAGTGTCACGTCCGCCGAGTATACGCAATGTGGAATACCATTTGAGAAATAAGAATTGGCGAGTAACGTGAAACGCGAATTAAAATGAGAACTCATGTATTCTTATGGTGTTCTGTTTATTTCCACATGTATCTCGCGTAAATACCTACACACTTAATTACCTACTTTATCTCTGGCCAAAGTTTAAGTAAATATTTGACATTCCGGGTGGCCCGATCCCGAAGACCCTGTAAAATGTCATGTGTCATTTAAAAGCCTTGTAAAATGTCAGGTGTCATGTAAAAGACCCTGTAAAATGTCATGTGTCATGTAAAAGACCCTGTAAAACGTCATATGTCATGTAAAAACCCCCCTGTAAAATGTCATGTGTCATGTAAAAAAACCTGTAAAATGTCATGTGTCATGTAAAAGACCCTGTAAAATGCCATGTGTCATGTAAAAGACCCTGTAAAATGCCATGTATCATGTAAAAGACCCTGTAAAATGTCATGTGTCATGTAAAAGACCCTGTAAAATGCCATGTGTCATGTAAAAGACCCTGTAAAATGTCATGTATCATGTGAAAGACCCTTTAAAATGTCATCTGCCATGTAAAAGACCCTATAAAATGCCATGTGTCATGTAAAAGACCCTGTAAAGGGTCATTTATCATGTAAAAGACACTGTAAAATGTCATGTTTTAGTTTGATCATAGTTTTATTTTTTCATGAAACTTGAACCATATTTTATTTAATATGAAGCATTTATTTGAAAATTTTTATCGATTAGAACGCTTTGACCGTGCTCGCCATCTATTTTTTTGTGTTTTGAAGTGTTGTAAAAGCATCATGGCGCTGGCGCTATCTTGCTGTGGCGCCATTGGCGCTTGACGCCATGAAACGCGCCATGGCGCTTTTGGCGCTCGGCGTTTTTTTCGCCCGGCGCCAGCAACAAAATGCCTGGCGCTGGCGGCGGAAAGCGCCATGTTGCTTTTGTCGCATGGCGCAATACTCTCGCATTGTTAGGTGTAAATAATGTCGCTGGAATACCGTATCTTCTCAAAATACCCCCATGGGGTTTATTCTTTCAGAGTGTAATTTTTAAGGGGGTTATTTCGAGGGGGGATGATCCGAGGCCGGGGTTCATTATTTCGTCAGAAATTTTCGCGAAACTCATATAAAGAGTACCGTTTTATATACCCAAAACCGGTAATCAAAGTGTCCAAGTAGGAATATTTGGACATATCAACGGGGGTGCACTGATACGCACATCTGCCCGTTACGCACATTTGCCCGTTTTTTTCACTTGACACTTTTTCAAGTGATTTTCAGATATAAGTGAAGTGAAAAAAAGTTGCGCAATGACATTAGTGAACTTTTTCCACTTCACTGATATCTGAAAATCACTTGAAAAAGTGTCAAGTGAAAAAAACGGGCAAATGTGCGTAACGGGCAGATGTGCGTATCAGGCCTGCCCCATATCAACGTCCATCGCTACACAAAGTAATATATGTAAATATGTGTATCTGCGATACAAACTGCGGCCAATATGCATTGCATACATGATGTACATAAATTCCAGACGGGGGTACTTCGAGGGGGGTGTATTTTTCCCCAGCTGAGAAAAACACCTGAGGTTTTTCCGAGGGGAGGGTTAATACGGTTAATACCAAGGGGGAGAGGGTATTTCAAGAAAATACGGTATATACATTTTTAGGGAAAATCGATGTGCACTTACCGTATTTCTCCGTGTAAACCGCACCCCGTGCACAACGCCCGGGGCGTTATACAGCTTTATAGCCCCCCCGGGGCGTTATGCATGGTTTCAAAAACATAAGCGAAGTGAAAAATTTTACAGGACAAATCAAGCTGAACAGTAATGAAACGTCCAATATGGTTTGAACTATTTGAACGTTGTGCCTTGCGGCACGCATTGTTATTCTGCGGAATGGACGTTTTTCCATTGAATTCTGTGCACAAAATATGTAAATTTTTAAGCAAAAATTTTCGCAGCATCACGCCCCCTCGCAATGATTTAACGCCCGGGCGTTATACAAGTTTTTGAAAAAGGTTACTGAAAAGTGCCTCGGTTTTGTATAACACCCGGGCGGTTTACACGGAGAAATACGGTACTTTTACTTTTTGTCACTTTTATAGTTTATCAAGTGCAAATGAACGCAGAATTTTTAACATTTTGAAACATAAATGTTAACCCAAATGTCTATCAATTGAAATGTGATCAAAGAACAGCATTTACCCGGAAAACTGGCAGAATCAACACAAACACAACACAAAAAAATTGCACTTGGCGGAAAACGGAAACAGAAAAAAAAATTTCAGCAGCCGGAAAACGGAAAAAGAGGCCGGAAAAATGGAAACGGAAAAATCTAATTTGCACGGACATGGAAAAAACTTGCTGAAATTTTGCTGGAAGTGGAATAAAATTGCAGTAATTTTGCTGGAAACAGAAATTTTTTTACATCATTGACAATCTGCATGAATTTTTACCAGTTTGGCTGATCAGAAAACAGAAAGTTGAGCCAGAAAAAGGTAAAATGAGGCAGGAAAATGGAAAATTGAGGCGGAAAATGGTAAAAAGGCAGAAAAACTGGAAAGTGAGGCGAAAAACGGAAAAAAGTGGAAAAAATCAATTTAGCCGGAAAGTGGAAAATGAGCCGGAAAAAACGGAAATGGAAAAAAAGTTGCCGGAAAACAGAGAAAAAAAATTCAGCAGCCAGAAAACGGAACAGAAAACAGAAAAAATTTGCCTGCGGAAAACGGAAACGGAAAACGGAAAACGGAAATTTGACACCCTAGTTAAAACATGTGCAAAACCAATTTTTTTATTTAAAAAACCACTGGTCCCAGATCGAAATGCTGTAAATCAGAATTTTTTGGGGGAAAACACAAAATTTTTGGAAAAAAACCTCGAGTTTTTTAGAAGAAAAAAAACTAAAAAAACTCGAGTTTTTACAAAAAAACACAGAAATAAAAACAGAGTTACTCAAGTTTTTTTCCAGAAAAAAACTCAAAACACAGGTATTCATTTTTGAAAAACTCAAAACACAGAAAGTGTTTTTTTGTGGAGAACTTACCCATTGTTGGTCGAAACATCCTTTTTTATTTTAATAAATATAAACAAATAAATATGCATATCACCAGTTCCAAACAAATTTTCATAACAACACTCATCTGCGAAATGGCGACGAATACAATTTTTGTGTGAAAAACTGTAAAGAGAGGGGAAGATTGGAGACTGCCCAACTAAAAAAGCTTGAAAATAGGTTTTATTACCTGGTTTCATTCTTGCTGCCAGACCAGGTGCCAATCCCAAGCCCTGTAAAGTGTAAAGTAAAGTGTCAAATGTAAAGTAAAGTGTCAAGTCAAATGTCAAGTGTAAAGTCAAGTGTCAAGTCAAATGTCAAATGTAAAGTAAAGTGTCAAATGTAAAGTCAAGTGTCAAGTCAAATGTCAAATGTAAAGTAAAGTGTCAATTGTGTATCCAAATCTTATTTTTTTGTATCCAAATCTTATGTATTTGTATCCAAATCTTATTTTTCGACATAAGATTTGGACACAAAAACATAAGATTTGGATACGAAAAATCAGATTTGGATACACAATTGACACTTTACTTTACATTTGACATTTGACTTTACACTTGACTTTACATTTGACATTTGACTTGACACTTAACTTTACATTTGACACTTTACTTTACACTTTACAGGGCTTGGGACTGCCCCCAGGACTTTCCCAATCAAGCACCAGAACTCTTCAGTGGACAAATGCTTGATTCTTACCCACTACTGTCCCCGGGGGGCGGCGGAGAGGGGGCATAAAAAGAATTTTACAAAACGGAAGACACCACCTGGAGCCTTAAAACAAAAAGCGGCAGAACCGACCGTTGTTTTAACTCCGCGCTTTTTACTCGATCCTGCTTCATTCTGTGTGCCAGCGGAGGTCGATTTCGATTTTGGCTCTGATTTGCTAGTATATTTGACAGTGGTGTCGCTTTCCTCGGCCGACTTGTCGCCGGACGCGTCGCTGGACTTCGAGGTGGACATTATGTTGTCGAACGTTAGCTGGAAAATCGTGTGAATGCGCATTATTAAAAAGTGTGTAAATACCAAGTCCTATTTACACAGGGATTAGAGAAAACGTTACAAGAAAACAGGATTTAAATTTTTATTTCACAGGGAACGGTACACTTGTACTTTCCGGAAAAAAATTCTTTTTCTTTTTCAGATCCTAATACTTTTTCTTTTTCAGTTCCGAGCATCAGGAGCATTCCCACCGTGGGACACAAGTTTCGTGTTTGCTCTATTCACAAGTGAATTACCTACCGTATTCCCTCGAAATACCCCCGCCCCTCGAAATACCCCCCTCAAAATGGGCACTATGAATTTGTGGTCCGGGAAATGCATAACAGACGTTAAAAGTTTAAAACACTTACTGTGTTACGTTAGAATATCGTTTATACCATCTACATCCTGAAATAAGGCTGTAAAAACTTATAAATGGTGGTTATTGTTGCATTTTTCACGTTTTTCTCTCAAAATTTTCACTCTGAAAAAATAAACCCCCCGGGGGGTAATTCGAGGAAATACGGTACTTATATAAGTCTATAGACTCTTATACATGGCAGTTCTTGTTGCATTTTTCTATGTCTGCGTACGTTACAAACGACAAATCAGTACTGGAAGTTCAAAAAATTTCTGGCGAAATAATAAGCCTCCCCCTCGAAATACCCTCTCGTTTAATCCCCCCTCAAAATTCTCACCCTGAAACAATCACCCCCTGGGAAGTATTTCGAGGAAATACGGTAGTTTTCCATTTCTATGCGTAAATAGATTTTTACAACAGCTTTTGGAGCCACATAGCGTCAACGAAACAGAAATTTGTTGACATTTTGAAACAGAAATGTAAACCCAAACATGTATCAATTGCAACCCGCTCAAAAGAATGTAGTCGGCATTTCTCCCGAAAACTGGTGAAAAAACACAAGCACAAATCTACCACTTTACATTTCTGTTAACATAGTTGAAAACGTCAACTGTGTAAATTACTGAAAAATTGCCCGGAAAATGACTTCCTGGTGGCACTTCGTGTTAACCGCTGGATTTTTTGGTTCGTTTGAAATTTTTCCTGCAAACCATTTTTGAGATTGCAACAAGGAATAAGCTAATTAGGTATTTAGGTAAAAACAGTAAATTACTGTGCATTACTTCACCCTTTGTGAATCGTTCTTGAGTGTGAGAATAGAGCCGGTGGCTAGGGCTCGAAACTCGATTTTTTTCAAACTCGAGTTCGAGTCGCAACCCCAAATTTTTTTCGGTCGAGTCGGCGAGTCAAGTCAGGCAAGACGCTGAAAAGTCGAGTCGAGTCTGGCAAAAATCTCGATTCTTGAGTCGAGTCGGATGCATTACTTTTTGGTATGACCCTTGCAGAAATTTTTGATACTGGTTTCTCTTCCAATGTTTTCACACACTTAATGAGGTCTAAATGCCAACAGTTCATTTAAATATCAAGATAAAGCAAAAATAGAACTTTTTATCACTCATGTTGCTACAAATAAAGTTGCAAAAATAAAATCAGCCTACGGATGGATAATTAACATCTTTTACAGCATTTTTTCGGATCAGTGCCAACATTTTTGATTTTTTAGGACAGTATTCAATGGAAACCCCGACTCGAAATTTGCCAAAATTTCGAGTCGAGTCAGGCAAAAACCTCGAGTCTCGAGTTTGGGCCAAATTTTTCCGATCGAGTCAGACGAGTCGAGTCGGTACCCTGTTTTACCCTCGAGTCACGAGTCGAGTCGAGTCGAGTCAAGTTCGAGCCCTACCGGTGGCGCTGCAAACGCTAGCTTATTGCCTTCCAGTAAACTAAACATTTAATCAACCATAGTTGTTAAGACGTATTTACTTTTACTCGCAGAATACCTATACCGCATGTATTCTAATAGAAGAACGTCGTTCTATTTTTTCGTAAACTTTTTTACCTGTCGTTCTATTGAAGATGCTGTTCTATTTTTTCACCATTTTTTTTCCACGGATTTCTCATTCCACCATAGCCTTAATTTGATTGAAGCTGGAGAAATATTTTAATGTCAAAGCATCAGTTTGAAATATACCTAACACCTATTTGAATCCTTTGAACGTTCTCACAATCCATTTTTGATTTATTTTTGTGTTTGGCACACTGCCAACATACATACTTTCTACTTGCTGTTCTATTGAAGATGCCATTCTATAAGAAGAAATACGGTGCTCGTGTACGGAGTAAATACGTTGACGTTTCCTCTGAAAAAAGTAGCAGTACTCGCTCCTACCTATACTTTTTGAATAGTCTTGAGTACAGAAAACGTATTTCAGATAGTTGTTCATACAGACTTTAAAAAGTATAGGAGTAGAAAAGGGAGAAAATCGGGAAAAATAGTCAAACACATGTATAAAAGCAACATATAGCCAAACATTTCTCATTTCAAAAAAGCCTTGTTTTTAATAAAGCTTGAGCAATATTCGCTCATCAGAACATCAATTTCAAATTTAACACCTATTTGAATGTTTTGCATGTTATCACCACCATCCATTTTAGATCCATTTTTGTGTTTTCGCACACTCCCAACATAATTCCTACCTGCCGTTCTATTGGAGGCTGCCATTCTATTGTTTTCATGAGTGCAAAAATGTGCCAAAACCTGCCATTCTATTGGCGTGCCATTCTATTGGAGGTATGCCATTCTATTAGAAGAAATACAGTACTCAGTTTTGTGTTTTCCAGGAGGAAAAATACATTTACTAACATTTACTCATGAGTAAAAGTAGAACAATTTTACTTTACGTTTTCTGTACTTCGGGGGTGAGTAAAAAAATAAATGCTTTACGTTTAGGTACACCCCTAGAAAAAAGTCTTTAGCCTCCTGATCGGGAACAAAAAAATTCAATGTCTCCCCAGCTAACGTGCGACCTGCGTAGGTATATACCTACATGGGATCACAGCAAAAAATGGGTGTGTGATGCGCGGTGAAGTGTCCTGAAGTGACTTCACGCAGACGCGCAATGTCGGCGTGAAGACACTTCACCGCATTCCAGATGCTTCACGGCACTTCACGAACCATGCAAAGTATGCTGCAAAGGTTCGTGAAGTGCACTTCACGAATTTCGGTTTTCGTGAAGTGAGTGGAAGACACTTCACCGAAAACTTCGTGAAGTGTGTGGAAGTGAGTGGAAGTGTCTTCACAGAGCGCACTTCCACACACTTCACAAACCCATTTTTTGCTGTGGATGAATTCTTGTAGAGTAAGGTGCCTTTATGTCACATGTCGATTTTTAGCTTTCTGGGTGCGTTTCTGCTCATTTGACAGCTATCCAAAGTAAAATTTCAGGTGGAAAAAGTCTTTAGCACTTTTGTGAAAATGTTAAGACAAAAGAAAAAACGTGTTAAAATGATGAATAAGACCTGTACTTCTCAGATATTTATCACTTATTCACAAATTTGAATTCAAAATGGTTCAAAACAGAGAATTCCACTGCGATCTCGCACTCGCCGTAATTTTCACCGAATTTTTCTAAATCGTCTGCCGTCACTACACTAACGATGGCAAAAAAGATTCGAAAATTCGAAAATATTTTTGAATTTTCGAATTTTTTCAAAATTTTCGAATTTTTATACCACCCCTGGAAAAAACACTTAAAAATCGATTTATTTTTAAAAAAATTCAAAAATTCAAAAATTCGAAAATAGTTTTCGAATTTTTCAGGGAATTCAAGGTGTCAAAAAGCGATCTTAAGTTCAGCGTGCTAAATAAAATGACAATTGATACGCGGTGGGTCTCGGAAAAAGTCTCATGTAACAAAAAAACAAACATTAAAAAAACATTGAAATGGCACTCGCGGGGGCAGCGGCAGACTCCATCTATTTATGACATCTATTTAGGAATGCAGGGAGCGCCCAAACAATTAGAACCGCGGCGCGGATAGAGACTCCGGTCTAGTGATGGAAAGAGCGCCAGGCTTTTAGCGCCAAGCGCCAAAAGCGCCATGGCGCTTTTGCTACTTACAGCGTCAAGCGCCAATGGCGCCAGAGCAAAATAGCGACAAAGCGCCAAAAGCGCCATGGCGCTTTTCTGGACCTCAGCGCCAAGCGCAAATGGCGCCAGAGGGTAATGGCGCCAAGCGCCACATTTTTTTCTTCTATTTGTTTTTAGAGTTATGAATACATAACTGTGACGTGCTGCTGATGTCGATGTAGTCTATTTAACTTTGGCCATTAAAGTTCAATCAACCATGTAAGGGGGAAGGGAAATTCTGGAAGGGGATTCAGTGATTAGAAAAAATCCATTTTCTTGTAATCAAGCATCTCTTGTGTCTTAATCATCAATGTTTATCAGTTGAGGCTTAAAATGAATAAAGGAGAATACAATACCAGTACATTTTTGTGAGAACTAAGGTATTTAAACAAATATGAGGACCTTTGAAAAGAGCACCATTTTACACCTTTGATTGAATTCGATGTAAATAAAGTTGTCTCCTGATATTAATCAATCTTTTATAAATAATGTAAAATTGTAAAATAATAAATCACCTCTTAAGCCGGAATTAGAGCTCAGCGTCGATTCGACGTGAAATGACGACATGAAATGATGTCGTGAAATTAATTACACGAGTGTGGATCATGCTACGGGTCTACAATTTTCTAAGGATAATATATGAATCAATACCTTAATCGTGTCCAATACTGAGTGTTATCAGCCACAACTAGAGCGAATTGAAAAATTCAATTTTTATCATTCCACGTCATCATTTTACGTCAGGGAACAACTTGACATTTCACGTCAGACTATTGCAAGCAGCAGTCTGACGTGAAATGTCAAGTTGTTCCCTGACACTGTGACGTGAAATGATGATGACGTGAAATGATAAAAATTGAATTTTTCAATTCGCTCTAGTTGTGGCTGATAACACTCAGTATTGGACACGATTAAGGTATTGATTCATATATTATCCTTAGAAAATTGTAGACCCGTCGCATGATCCACACTTGTGTAATTAATTTCACGACGTCATTTCACGTCGAATCAACGCTGAGCTCTAATTCCCGCTTTACAACACCCTTACATGGATCAAAATTTATTCAGTTGCCCTCAAAGTTAATCAACTGGAGTTCCAATTTCACAGTATCATAGCAATTTTGCAATCAAGGTTGGCGCTTTTTTGGCGCCATTAAAAATGCCGGCGCCAGGCGCCAATAGCGCCACCAGAAAATGGCGCCAAGCGCCAAAAGCGCCATGGCGCTTTCTGAGATCCCGGCGCCAAGCGCCAATGGCGCCAGAGCGTTTCAGCGCCAAGCGCCAAAAGCGCCATGGCGCTTTTTGCTTTGGCGCTAGCGCCAGGCGCCAGCGCCATGGCGCTTTTCCATCACTACTCCGGTCTATCAAAAAAATCTCTTGCGGGTCTTCCGAGGGGCAGTCACAATACGTTTTTGGAAGGCATTCTGCCCCAGTGAAAATAGTGCAAACTGATCCACATAAGTGTTTCTACCATTTGTCATGTTAAAGTGATATGAAATTGTCATGTAATGCTTCACTTACAGTGAAATTAAGGTTAAAAGGGGCTCCAAACATGAAAACAGTCCAAATACTGTGTTTTAAGCTTCAAATTCAATCTTTTTTCTGAAAAAATTCGAAAATTGCAAGAAAGATTTGAAAAATCGAAAATTAAATTCGAACATTAATTTGGGAAAAATTCAAAAATTCGTTTTAGAAAAAACACTTAAAAATTTAAATACTTTTTTTCTGGGAGGTTTGCCATCGTTTCGTTACACTCCACCGACAAATATCGACCCGGCATGGTGCAGATTTTTGAAAGTATGAACAAAACGAAACGTTGGCACCGTGCCAGCTCATATCGGCGCAATTTAGCGAAATGTTAAAAAATCCTAAAAATTTCGCGGAAGGCGCTGCGTTCACGGTTAACGAAATGTTGACTATATACGCAAGAGAGGGGCCATATTTCTACTGTGTAGGGTCGACATAATGACCCCCCCCCTATGTATGAGTTTGACCCCTAGCCCTAAGTGACCCATATTTTATGTTTGGCTCGCCATTGAACCAAAAAAATTAAAGGGCTAAAGACATTTTTCCAGGAGTGTATACTTTGAAAAAAGTTTGGTACTTTTAACAACTCTGCAGTCAACTCATAAACCAACTTTGAATGGCATTTGAGTTTACTGGAGTTGGGTGTCCGTGAACTATTTACTGCTGCTATGTAATTGTGACGGAAAGGTACCACAAAAACGGCGCAATTAATAATATGGCCACACAAGCAAGTTTTCAACCGAAATTTTGAAAACTCGTAAATCAGCATTAAATGCATTTGAGTTTTCTTGAGTGAGGTGCCCGTCAACTACAGTTGACGACGATAAAAAATGATTTACCGGTATTCCAAAAAACTCAACTGCGTTCTATGCTGATTTACGAGCTTTCAAATTTTCGGTTGAAAACTAGCTTGTGTGGCCACAATGTCGATATACTGCCTTTTTTTGTCAAATATTCAGCCTGAAACTTTTTCACACACTTTCAGCATGCGTCGAGGGGGGTACTCCCCGCAGCATTTGCGAATTGTGCTCCTGCGTTCGCAAAAATATATATAAATCAATTCAATGCACTGAGGAAAAACTGGCTGGCTTAAAATTGGTTGGTGAAATTGGTAAATATTTTTCAGGGTCTATCATCCAGTGACTTTACACCTGTCACACTCGGTTTACGCTGGAAGCTTGCCAACGATATTTAACGCATGTCATTTCGATCAAATATTGGGCTGTAGGGAAAGTCCTTTCTGATCAGGGTCGTCTCGCAATGGATCGCCCTGAACGATCAGTGAGCTTTCAGCTGGTGTTTAAAAGCTGGAATTTATTCAAGCATAAAGTTGTAACGTGAAATTGATTGCTTTAAGGGGTTCTAGTACCAATAAATCTCTTACTTATGTCCAAAACTCAACATGCATGATCCACCGTTTCCAAAGTTTTCGTTTTTTTCTATGAAATTCCTATGTAAAATCAGTAAAAATAAATAAAGTTGCAGACATGTATAATCCAATTTTATGGAATCAATTTCGCAGTAAAACTTTTATTTTTGAATTTAATGTCAAGCTGTAATTCCAGCTTATATACCTTGACTTAAACCTCGCAATTCGAGACACTCCAAGGGAGACGAACCTGGGGGCAGTCCCAAGCCCTGTAAAGTGTAAAGTAAAGTATCAAATGTAAAGTCAAATGCAAAGTAAAGTGTCAATCAAAACAAAAAAGAAAAAATTTTATTACTGAACTTTGCATGACAATTGACATTTGACTTTGCATTTGACTTTAATTTGACACTTTACACTTTACAGGGCTTGGGATTGGCACCTGAAACGGAAAAAACTTTGCCATTGTCATATTGCCAACGCGAGTCGTAAGTAATTGCGCGTGCAGAGTGCCATTTCACTGGAGTATTTTTTAGTAAATTCGCGTTTTACAACAAATTTTCGTACAAAGCAAGACGTCAGTTATGAATGGGATAGATATCTGTATCAACAGCTGATTTTGCCGGATACATATTGCGCACTTGGCAATGGTTTGACAAAGAGGTGAGTGCCCCCCCCCCCCTGGACGCTGTCTGGTCAGCGAGGCCCTGTGTCTGTAGTAGTGATGGAATGGCGCCATCGGCGCTTGGCGCCCTTTAATGGCGGCAAAGCACGCCAGCGCCACGGCGCCATTTGGCACTGGCGCCTTTTTTCTCCTGCGCCATCTGGCGCCAGGCTCCATTATTTCGAATGGCGCCATGGCGCCCTTGGCGCTTGGCGCCATTTTCGCTGGCGCCAATTTGGCGCCCGGCACTATTGTTGTGGATGGCGTCAAAAATGGCGCCAAAGTTCAGCAAATAAATGTGACCAAATAGGACATTTTTGGACATTTTATTGAAGGTCGTTATACAATGACGTCAACGTATTATTTTTACTCGAAATACCACCATATTAATCGATGCCAATATGCATCACAGCCACACATATTTACACATAAGACTACCTAGTTTCTGTAGCCATCTAGTTGATAAAAATGTAAATATAGGTACCGTATTTCCTCGAAATACCCCCGGGGGGTTTATTGTTTCAGAGTGAGAATTTTGAGGGGGGGTTAAACGAGGGGGGGGGGGGTATTTCGAGGGGGGGTTTATTATTTCGCCAGAAATTTTTTGAAATCCCAGTACTAAAATGTCGTCTGAAACGTACGCAGACGTCGAAAAATGCAACAAAAATAGCCATTTATAAGACTCTAAAGACATTTATAAGTGTGTAGACGTACAAACACTGTTCTCACATAACAGAGTCATCGTTTTTAACGTGTGTTCTGCATTGCCGGGATGACAAACCGCAGCCTTTGTCATTTACGTTCTCTATACACTAAATTTGGGGGGGGGTATTTCGAGGGGGGGGTTTATAAGTTCATAGTGTCCATTTTGAGGGGGGGTATTTCGAGGGGGGGGGGGGTATTTCGAGGGGGGGGGGGTATTTCGAGGAAATACGGTATCCTGTTTTACCACTTTTATTACCAGTTTTGGGTATGTAAAAGCCCATCTTTACTATGATCTGTCTCGAAAATTTATTGGGAAATAATACAACTACCCTTCGAATAAACCCCACCCCCTCGACGTGGCCACTCGAAATTTGTACTTTGAAAAATAGTGCATACAAAAATAAAGTATAATAAAAGTAAAATACTGGTATACCGGAGTTAAAGCACATTGATATAAAGTGGTTCTTGAGATAAATATAAATGTAAAATAAAAATTTCTCTTTTTGTCAGCAATCTCATGTCAGATATTTTACGTTTTTACTAATTTTACTAGTTTCCGTTTTTACCACAAAAATACGTCACTCGTCGAATTTTGCCGCGGCGGAGAATTGTAACTTCCGGTCCCTTTGCGCTTCTAATTGCGTGCGTAATTAAATAAATGTTTGTTTTTATGGTACGGGGATTTTACACGCAAATCAGGAACGGCGCCAGTACCCCTTGGGGTCCTGACAGTTCCTGAGGACGGACACGGCAACTTACCAATCCCTTTCGTAACTGCAGCCGGCGGTTTACTTCGATTAACTGTTAATAAGCCGTAATAAAAAATAAAGCCGTAATTAATAAAATTCAAATTAAAATTCAAGCAGTTAGTATGCTTCAGGGGGACCAAGTTGGGTTCACGGGAACTTTATTTAGCAATCAGAGTCAATTTCACAATAGCTCAAGTGAGTCGTATAGCCTCTAGTGGGTGAAAAAATGTAAAATCAGCGCATTTTATAATCACCAAAACTCTACCATAATAGAAATGAATACTAAATCTGAGACACAACAATTAACCATAATGAGCGAAATATAAGGCGAATTCAATGATCACTGGAAAACTGTTAACGTAGCGTACAAGGCACAAGCAATTTAATTAAATGCGGGAAAATAATTAATTAGATAAAAAGGGTACAAACGTAAATTAAACCAGACGTGGAGTAACTGCGATTATCAATGACGTAATTAAAATGCAAATTATCTCAAAGGTGAGTGTCATAAACTGGGTTTCTATTCAAAGACTACGGTACATTCTAGAGCAGGTGGTGTGACACGTGTTATCAACCTGCGCCCCTTTAGTTGAAAAATATTTTATAGCGCGCCCGACCAAGGCCACAGAAAGAACGCTCATTTGCGGGGGTTGTTCAAGGTTATTGCATTGCCGGGTAAGGGTTGGAACTTTGGGCCTGAACACACGCTGCAAAAACACTAGCACTTGTGAGTTCGCCAATCACCCTGGGTGATGGGAATAATTAATTGGCACTGCTGTGCTCTTCACTGTAAACTGTGCTCTGCATGCGTCTTGCAGTCGCATGTCGACAATAATTGCCGTTAGCCACTTTTCCACCCATTACCTAGTCCTAAATAAAAATGCACTTGGTCGGGGAAATTTCTGAATGTTATCTATCGGGGCGTCAAGGTGTTTAACAGAGTCAACACCTTTAGCTTAACAAGAAACTTTAAAGCTTTTCTAACCCATTCCCAGACACTGCACCCTTTTGACCAAATATGTAAACTTGATAAAAACCTAAAAATTATAACATTCGAAATTACATGTTGGAAAATGCATTTAAAGAAAACGAAAGTAATCACTCAATTAACTGAAAAGTGCGGGTAACCTAATTAGCTTAATTAATGAAACATGAAATGAAAAAATTAGCATCACACGGGAAGTAAATACGTAATTAACGGAAAAGAGATTAATTAATAAATTCATGGCCGCAGTAGTGTCCATTCGGGCGTACCGTCCTGGGGCTGCGGCTTCGTTGGTGGATTTGCAGTGCACAGCGAACCACACGTTCACTGTGACTTCCCTGTGCACCGCGGGCCGTCATTCGGTCACACATGGTCGTCCTCGAGTCGTCGGAGTGTCTGCACAGAATTGTCGTTACGTTTTTACGCCTGATTGGTTAGCCATATGTCCACCTACAATCAACAAGAAATGTTTCCGACAAATCGCAATATTTTAAATTTATATTTATATCTCAAGAACCACTGAGTTTTTTTTTGGATAACTTTTGAACATGTAGATATCGGTTATTGCTTTCAACGTGTCAATTTAGGGATGGAAATATTTAAGCATTCTTGTGTAATCGAATTTGTGGCGACATGTATTTATCGCTTCAGCACATAATTATTGGAAAAACTAGTAAAAAACTTCCCCATTGAATAACTCCCTCTGTCGAATAACTCCCCCTGTCGAGTAACTCCCCAGTCTAAAAGATTTGACGAAAAAATAACTAGCGCGGGGCCCGGGGACTTATTCGAGGATATATGGTAACTGTTATAATATTAGTCTTCATATTGTCGCACAGACTGGGTGATCATATACGAACTCGATGCATTCCAACCACTGCAACCAATGTGCAGCAGAGAAACACCTGGTGCCAATTCCGCAAGTGGAGACGTGAAGAATACCATTTGGGAAGTGAGAAGTAAAATGAGAAGTGGGATGTGAAATGAGAAGTAAAAAGAGAAAAGCAAACTTTTTACCTCTCATTTCAATCCTCACTTCTCATTCTACTTAGCGTTTGACTCTTGACTTCCCATTTCACTCCTAACTTCTCACTTTTCAATTTGTTTCTTTAACTCCCCACTTGCGTAATTGGCACCAGCGTGCCAAAGGCTACAAAATCATCATTGGGTGAAGAGAAGAACACAAACTCCGCCCACAAGGCTACATCCACCTGCACTGTGAAAGTGGATTTAAAGGGCTGTTGCGCCGCTGCTGACGCTGCTTTTGCAGCACTCGACCAAATTCGGTTAGATTGGCTATTCACACAGGCCCCGGCTGGGGACTGGTCCCCGGCAAAAAATTAAAATTGTCAAAAGTCAGTAATTGGTGTGTATGGGTTGATTGAATGTATATTAGGTTTATTAACACCAAATTTGCATGCACAAAATTTCTGCAACATGGTTACACACACCCATCCATATTTTTTGGGGTGTGTGTAAATTTATTTTGATTTGTCTCAAATTTGGCATGTGTGTACTCCTTCGCTTAGTGACTTTGCATGCCAAATTTCAGCTCAGGGCAATTTGTGAATCTTCTATTATTTACACTTTAATTTTCATCGATCACTGTATTATTGTATAGTGATCAAAATCCTGCCAGGGACCGGTCCCTGGCAATGTCAAAATGGCCCGGACCGGGGTCAAATGTCCCCAGTGAGAAAAATTTTTTTCAGTAAACAAAGAATTTTTGTCCCGAGCGGGGATGTTCGTAGTTTGGGAAGAATGTTTAACTTATAATATAACGCTCTCTATACACTGAATTTTGAGGGAAGGTATTTCAAGGAAATACGGTAAATCGATTTGGGCTGTGGTTATTTATATGGATCAAAGGCAGAAGTTTGAAGTGCTATAACTCTTTATTGGTAAGAGATATCAATCTGATTCATTCAGGATTGTGGTTCTCACGATCAAGAGTATACAATATTATGTTCAGAAAAATTCATTTTTCGTGTTGAAAAACTGGGTCAAACTGTATACGGATTTTATACATCATTAGTCTTACATCAAAAATGGAATTTTCAGGTTGTCCCGATCATTGTATGAGTTGAATGATCCATATCGGCCCGGAAATAGCCAAGTTATTAAGCTTCAAAGTCAATCATCCAGATTGGCCATTTTGTTGGACTGTGTATACTCGACATACTTTTCAAAATGCTTGATTCAAAATACCTGAATTTATACGCAGCAACATGGCACTGGTTACATTTCTACTTGGATTTCTTATCGCAATTCTTTCTTGTCTAATTTTGATTTTGAGTGCCAAGATGTTGATTTTGGCAAATGCAAAACGTGAACAATTGAAACTATTTGTTGGTGGAAAATTGGTAGTGGAGAAAAGTGAGAGCAATTTGACGAATTGATGTATTGAAGATTTGAATTATTGAATGTTTATTGAAGATTATTGGAGATGCTCTTATTTTGATGTTTTTAGCGCTTTATTTATAGCTTTGTATTATGCTACAAAATGTGTCTCTGCAAATCAATTTTGCACGTGCGAGATCTGTGAAATTTCCTTATTCAAGCGATTCAAACTGATTGATCAATGTAAAAATCTAATCGAAAAGGTATTCCTAAAAAAGAGCGCCACAAAAAAACAGGCGCCAAGCTCCACGATCGTTATGACTAGGCTATTTACACAGGTCCCTGCCGGGGACCGGGACCCGGCAAAAAATAATTTTTTTCAAAAATGAATAATTGGCGTGTATGGGTTGTTTGCATGTTAATTAGGTGAATTATCACCAAATAAGCATGCACAAAATTTTTGCGAGACGGTGACATGTGCTGATGCAAATTTTTTTTTTTGGGGGGGGGGGTGTATAGTTTTTTTAGATTAGTCTCAAATTTGGCATGTGAGTACTCCTTCGTTTAGTGAGTACGCATGCCAAATTTCAGCTCAGCACGGTTGATGTTTGTCATTCTATTCACACTTCAATTTTTTTTGATCACTGTATTTTTGTATAGTGATCACAATTCTGCCAGGGACCGGTCCCCGGCAAAGTCAAAATGGCCCCGACCGGGGTCAAACACCCCCAGTGAGAAATTTTTTTTTTCAGTAAACAAAGAATGTTGGCCCCCGACCGGGGACGTTCGCCCCCGACAGGGGACAAATATTTAGACCCCTGCCGGGGACGAATGTCCCCGGTCGGGGACGAACGTCCCCGGTCCGGGACCAAAATTCTTTGTTTACTGAAAAAAAAATTTCTCACCGGGGACATTTGACCCCAGTCAGGGCCATTTCGATGTTGCCGGGGACTGGTCCCCGGCCGAATTTCGATCACTATAAAAAATACAGTGATCAAAAAAAATTGAAGTGTGAATAAAATGACTAACGTTATTGGTGCTGAGCTGAAATTTGGCATGTGTACTCAGTAAACAAAGGAGTACACACATGCCAAATTTGAGACTTATCGAGAAAAAAACTATACACCCCCCAAAAAAATTTGCATCAGCTCATGTCACCGTCTCGCAAAAATTTTGTGCATGCTAATTTGGTGATAATTCACCTAATTAACATGCAAACAACCCATACACGCCAATATTTGATTTTTGAAAAAAATAATTTTTTGCCGGGTCCCAGTCCCCGGCCGGGACCTGTGTAAATAGCCTTATGACTAGGGTGTCAACCAAAAAATTTTTGGCAAACTGAAACGGAAATTGTTATTCACTTGACGGAAAACGGAAATCGAAACAGAAAAAATTTTGCTGGAAAACTGAAAAAATTTGCTGAAATTAGCTAGAAATGGTAAAAAAACTGCTGAAATTTCGATGGAAAATGTAAAAAAATTCACATAATTGAAAACCTGCATGCTTGTTTACCAGTTTGGCTGAAACAGAAAAAAAGACAGTTGAGCCGGAAAAAGGAAATATGAGGTGGAAAAACAGAAAATTTAGCCGGAAAACGGAAAAAGGTAAAAAAACTGAAAATTTAACTGGAAAAACGGAAACGGAAATGGAAAAAAATTTAGTGGCCGGAAAACAGAATGGAAAACTGAAATAAATTTGCCTTTGGAAAACAGAAAGATTGCAGGAAATGAAAAACATTGCATAATTGAAGAAAAACCTGCATGCAGATTGCAGGTATGCCAGTTTGGCTTTGTTTGTGTTTTTTATAATTTTTTAAAGATTTCATTCAATTTGGATACATAGAAAAAGGTAGAAGTGACAAAAAAACAACTGAACTGCGAGTAATGAATCGAAATATGAGAATGTGTTGTTTTGAGTTATGTGAAAGAAAAATACCATGGTGGAGAAAGCCAAAATACAGTTAGCGAGAATGTTGGCAAAATACAGGCAAAAACAGAAAGTTGAGCCAGAAAAAGGAAAACGAGGTGGAAAAATTGGAACTTTAGCCAGAAAACGGAAAAAAATTTCATGTGTCATGAAAAAGATTCTGTCAGGTGTGAAGTGTCATGCAAAAGGCCCTGAAAAGTGTCAAGTGTCATGCAAAAGGCCCTGTAAAGTGTCAAGTGTCATGCAAAAGGCCCTGTAAAGTGTCACGTGTATCCAAATCTTTATTTTACAGGGTCTTTTACACTTTACAGGTTGTTTTACAGGGTCTGGGACTGGCACCTTAGGTGGGAGATTTTGGGAAGGAAGCACGTTTTTATTTACATACCGTATTACCTCGAATTATCCCCCCCCCCCTTGAATTAACCCCCCCCCTCGAATTAACCCCCCCTCAAAATGGGCTGGGGAAATAATAAACCCCCCCCCCCTCGAAATACCCCCCCCCCTTCGGAATGATGTACGTCATGTACATAATAAATACGTCATGTACGCAATGTAAAGAGCCGGCAAATATAAATGGGTTTTTGATTATGAAAAATTTAATCGATTTTCATTCAACCCCCAAAGAAAGTTGGGGCGAGCCACCCAGCTCAGTTTGTAGCCCCAACATTTCTCTACAGGAACCCCCCGGGATGACCCCTGCAGCTGCACCTGAGCAGCTACAGGGGTCATCCCGGGGGTTCCTGTAGAGAAATGTTGGGGCTACAAACTGAGCTGGGTGGCTCGCCCCAACTTTTATTGGGGTCGAATGAAAATCGATTAAATTTTTCAAAATCAAAAACCCATTTATATTTGCCGGCTCTTTACATGATGTATATTACTGTTAATTTGCATTGCAGCTACACATAGACTAGTTTGTGTAGCTATCTACGTTTTTATGTCCAAATATATCCTGTTTGGACACATTTATTACCTATTTTGGGTACGCAAATGCCTACTATTTACTACGATCCTTACGAAAATTTCTGACGAAATAATAAAAAAAAACCCTCGAATAAACCCCCCCTCGAATTAACCCCCCCTCAAATTTTGCTGGCGAAATAATAAACCCCCATGGGGGTATTTCGAGGTAATACGGTATGTACTTTTTTTGTAAAATTGGTTCCCCTATTACATTTTTTACTTGAAAAAATCATGTCCGCTGAAAGTCGAACACGTTTCACGTGATATCAACTATTAGAATGCTCCGTTGCCAATTATTATCACATTTTCTGTGCTCTTATCACATCTCGTGTCCAAACGCACCAACGCCATACTTATGCACGAATATTTTACAAAAAAATATATTTTAAGGAGAAAAAGGCGGAGTCGAGTATTTGTAACCAACATATGTTTCGTGCCTGAAATCGCAGTTTTAAACACTTTTTAGCGATCACGTCAAATTGGAGTGCTTAGTAAAAAAAATTCATAGCATGCGATCCGCGGAGTATACCCCAATGTTTCCCATCATTCTGAATGACGCAAGTCAGTCTGCCATCAAAATATTAATTTTTAAATCAAACAAACTGTTTGTGTTACCGACAGGCACCAGCGAGTGATATGGCTGGGCCATTTTTCTTGGTTTCTGCGGCTTATCAGTAACGATGGCAAACCTCCCAGAAAAAAGTATTTAAATTTTTAAGTGTTTTTTCTAAAGTGAATTTTCGAATTTTCGAATTTTTTCCCAAATTAATTTCGAATTTCGAATTTAATTTTCGAATTTTCGAATTTTCGAATCTTTTTTGGCAATTTTTTTAGAAAAGTATTGAATTTGAAGCTTAAAACACAGTATTTGGACTGTTTTCATGTTTGGAGCCCCTTTTAACCTTAATTTCACTGTAAATGAAGCATGACATGACAGTTTCACTTCACTTTAACATGACAAATGGTAGAAACAATTACCGTATTTCCACGAATTACCCCCGGGGAGTATATTTTACAGAGTGGAAATTTTGAGGGGGTTAAACGAGGGGGGGCACCATTCGGGGCTGAGTGCCTTCCAAAAACATTTGTGTGAAAGCCCCTCGGAAGACCCGCGAGCGATTTTTTGGATGAACCGGCATTTGTATACGCGGAAGTAGAGCGCCGCGGTTCTTTGTTCGGGTGGCTCCGTGCACTCCTAAACGGTATTGATGGGGTCCACGCTGCGCCATCGACACCATTTCAATGTTTTTCTAATGTTTTTTTTTTCATTACATGAAAATTTTTCAGACCCACCGCATATCAATTGTCGCTTTATTCAGCACGCTGAACTTAAGACTGCGTTTTGTAGCCTTGAATTACCTGAAAAATTCGAAAACTATTTTCGAATTCTTGAATTTTCGAATTTTTTAAAAAATAAATCGATTTTTAAGTGTTTTTTCCAGGGGTGAAATAAAAATTCGAAAATTATGAAAAAATTCGAAAATTCGAATTTTTTTCGAATTTTCGAATCTTTTTTTGCCATCGT
>OZ038450.1:31568390-31587807 GCA_964036195.1 Sphaerolaimus hirsutus | reverse complement strand
TGTCCATTTAGCCAGGCTGGGCTTTTGAAATTTGGTAAAAGTATCCATTTGGGATGTAGAAACATTTGAGCAAATTATTTATCAGACTGAATTACAAAAATATGTAATTTTTGCTCAATTTTGATGTCGATATCATCGTTGTGTTAAATTAGATTGTCATTTGTTATAGTTGTCTGACTCGATGTTGTTCATTATGGTGAGCATGTAGTGCTAAAACATAAAGATATTGTATGGAAATCAGTGATTGATCCATATAAAGGTGAAAATAATGGTATTTTCCAAAGCAAAATGGCAAATACTACGCATATAAAAATTTTACGTTTACGTTTTTTTACATATTCCTCGGTATTTTAAAAATACCTTACGTTTTAGTATTTATACTTTAGATTTGGAAAAGGTATTTACGTTTACGTTTACGTTTTCCAAAAATACCAGTATTTTACAACTCTGCGTTTCAGACAACAATTTCGTACTTGGTTTTCAAAAATTTTCTTGTGAAATAATAACCCCCCCCCATCGAAATACCCCCCCCCCCTCGTTTAACCCCCCCCCCCCATCGAAATACCCCCCCTCGTTTAACCCCCCCCCCCTCTCGGGACCACTATGAAACAATCACCCCCCTGGGGGGGGGGGGGGGGTATTTCGAGGAAATACGGTATGTAACTGTTTGATTTTTATACGTCTGAGTATGGGGACTTTCCAAAAACTTATGAAGAAATAATAGACCCCCCTCGAATCACCCTCCCTCGAATTATTCCCCCTCAAATTTTGCTGGCGAAATAATAAGCCCCCTGGGGGTATTTCGAGGTAATACAGTATTTTAAAAGTTAAATGGTGAAAATACATTATGGCGGAGTTGTCGAAGTGCAAATTTAGCGTATTTCTGGTGACACCCAAAATATCAGAAAATAGGGTGTTGTATAGAGTGGCCTCAGATGTATTTACCTGTTAGCCCTGACCTTAAACCATATTATATTCAAATTTGAGAAATTTTTGCCAAGCAGTTCTTGTAAAAACCATGCAAACTTAATGATGCGCTTTGCGCGGAATTCGATTATTTATTTCGTTGATGTCACGTAAAATTCTACTTTCAAAGTCAGTAAACTTTATTCCAGTAAAAATACGTCTCAGGTAAATATAATGAATCTATCAGAAAACAGCGGCACAGAGAAACCCCCTTTATCTGACATTTAATATTCACCAAAAAATCATATTTTGACTAAGCGAAAGAATTCAGCTAGCATGAGCAAGTGAAATAGGTCATTCATTCGCAAGATATTTACTTATGAAATAACAGACAAATTTACCATAAACTCTGAAATATGAGGGTTTTGGCACACTCCCCAAAACAAAACAAAAAATGATACATAATCATTTTAACAAAAGTGAGCAAGCAAATGGCTACTTATTCTATTCTTTCGGCAATAAATCATCCTCCTCCACATTCTCGTCCTGTTGGGATTTCACTCGCGGGGAGTCTTGACTAGGGTGTCAAATTTCCGTTTCCGTTTTCCGTTTCCGCCTTTCCGCAGGAAAATTTTTTACCTTTCCGTTTTCCGTTTTCCGGCAGCTGAAAAAAATTTACCTTTCCGTTTTCCGTTTTCCGGCAGCCGAAAAAATTTTACCTTTCCGTTTTCCGTTTTCCGGCAGCTGAAAATTTTTTACCTTTCCGTTTCCGTTTTTCCGGCCCATTTTTCCGTTTTCCGGCTGAACAAATTTTACCTTTCTGTTTCCGTTTTACCAGGCCATTTTTCCATTTTCTGGCTTGATTTTCAGTTTTCTGGCATTTTTCCATTGTTTTTCCAATCTGTATTTATCTTCAATTGGCTCATCCCATTGTGTTGTTTTTGTCTCTTGGAGCAGCATTGACAACTGGAATTTCAGGGTCAGTGAAACAGGTGCTGTGAACCCAATTGGGTCATATGCTGACGCCAATAATTTATTCAAGTTTTGTCTGGTTGGTGTTGTGATGCTGTCAATTTGCAATTTTGGTGTTGATATTGCCAGCATGCCCATTACTGCAACAATTTTATTCACCTTTGGACCCCTGTTGTTTTCTGCTATTTCATTCATGACTGATCTGGAGTTTGATAGCCATTCCCTCATGTTCATAGTACATTGGTTAAATAAAGCTTTGACTTTGTAATATAGTTCTAAAGCTTCAACTTCATTTGTGACACTCATGATGAAGTTATCGACATAAATGTTGTTTATTATCATTGCCAACTGGTTTTGTTCCCTTCATTTTCTTCATATTCATTCATGTTGTTTATTGTCACATTTAAATGGTATTTTATGACTGCTCCCAAAATTGCTAGGCTGCAGACAAGTCCAAACAGTACGCATTTAAAATGAAGTACTATTAAGTTATTTTCAGTTACTGGTTTTGAGGCATCTTTCAGCCAGAAAAATTGTGTGTAGTCTCTAGCTTGGTCATGCAATTCTATTTGCAAAAATGCCTTTTCAATATCGGCAATTAATGCTAGATTGCCTGCCCTGAACTTCAGAAGTAGGCCCAGTGCTAATGGTGTTGTAATTGGTCCTCTAAAAAGGCACTCGTTGAAACTGGGCTTACCTGCCGACCCGTTGTACACAATTCTGCATGATGTTGATTTGCCCGGTGTAATTACTGGCTGGTGTGGCAGGTAATGAATGGTTGTCACAGATCTCAATTATTCCCTTTTCTAGTTGGTAGTCCAAAACTTTCCCATATTGTTCGAATAAGTTTGGATCTTTGTTGAATCTTCTTATCAGTGAGGCTTCTGCTTTTCCCATGGGCAGGTCACTGATACTCTCTTTATACAGCCAGTCAATATAGTTTTGTTTGTTGTTGTCGTTGAATTTTATGCTATTTATTATCATCTCCTCTGCAATGTCGTCATCAATTGCATAGGGGTCATCAGTGATTCCCACTGCTTCTAGACTGTGAAATTGTTGTAGTGTTTCCTTTCCTATGGCCACTATGGCTACTTTTTGATGATTTTTGGTTGGTTCAGTTAAGCTTGAACTACAAGTGAAGTTACAGGCATGATCCATAGTTGCAGAATGTACAGCTACCACAATCAAAGCCAAACAGGCAAACCTGCATGCAGGTTTTCCTTCTGCAAATTTGTCTATTACTGTGCTAATTTCACTTTATTTTTTTCCGTTTCCGTGAAAATTTTGCTTTCCGTTTTCCGTTTTCTGGCATTTCATTTTTTCGTTTTCCATTTTCCAGCCGACAATTTTTTTTTACCTTTCCATTTTCCGTTTTCCGCTGAGTGAAATTTTTTTACCTTTCCGTTTTCCAGCAGAGATTTTTTTTTACCTTTCCGTTTTCTGTTTTCCGTAAAGTGAAAAAATTTTACCTTTCCGTTTTCCGTCTTCAGTAAAAAATTTTTTTTGACACCCTAGTCTTGACGTCGTTTTTTGCGAGACTTCCGGCTACTGGCTCTTGATTCGGAGCTGGACGAGCGTGAATTTGAAGTGGAGGACTCACTTGAGGATGACCTACGTCTCCTTCTCCGAATGGCAGTTGACATTTGGCAAGAGACGTTGCGTCACTTTGATTTGATGAGGTTTGGTTGAGAATAAACTCTAGAGATTGAGTTGACACGTGACTTTTGAGGTGTTTGAACCAGATCGGAAATTGTGTCAACTCGATGTCTTCCACTGTCTCTTCCCCCATCCTCCATGGTTTTTTATAACTGGGTTTTGCTAAAATGATTATATATCATTTCTCAAATTTGAATATAATATGGTTGAAGGTCAGTGCTAACAGGTAAATACATATGAGGCCACTCTATACAACACCCTATTTTCTGATATTTTGGGTGTCACCAGAAATACGCTAAATTTGCACCGCGGCAACTCAGCCATAATGTATTTTCACCATTTAACTTTTAAAATACCGTATTACCTCGAAATACCCCCAGGGATACCAACATAGGACATTTGCCTCAGAATTACTTATCAGGAGAAAAAACATATTTGATGAATACAAGAGTAAAAATTGAAAACTTTGACTTTTTTTGTAAGTTGTAAATTTTTTGTAAATTTGACTTTTTGATGAATACATACACTTTTACGTTTTCTGTGAGAAAAATACCCGTTTTTACGGTTTCCCAGAAAAATATCTTTAACAAAGAATTTTACTCACGTTTTACGCAGAGTAAAAGTATTTTAAAAATACTTGACGTTTTCTGCACTCAGGGGTTTACACTTACGTTTAGTTTAAACAAAGTTCAGTACTTGCACTATGGGGCACACACCCGTTTCAGCTATCTATCCCTACAGAGGAGCGATTTGCTATTTACCCCCCGCCCCCCCCCCCCCCCCCCGAGGCTCAAAAACTAGAATAGCCCTGGAGCAAACAAATGTGTGTGAACCCAATATATGGGGCCACACAAGCAGTACAAATCCGTGTGGTCCAAATGGTTGGGGATCACAAAAATAATGTGTGCTCCCCCGGCTAACGATGGCAAAAAAAGATTCGAAAATTCGAAAACATTTTCGAATTTTCGAATTTTTCCGGAATTTTCGAATTTTTATTTCACCCCTAGAAAAAACACTTAAAAATCGATTTATTTTTCAAAAAATTCGAAAATTTGAAAATTCGAAAATACTTTTCGAATTTTTCAGGCAATTCAAGGCACTCTTAAGTTCAACGTACTAAATACAACGAAAATTGATACGCGGTGCTTATGAAAAAGCGAAACATGACAGAAAAAAGGTCCAAAAACGTTGAAATGTTGAACTGCCCTGTAAAATGTGAAATGTCATGCAAGTGTCAAAAGTTATGAAAATGCCCTGGAAAAATGGCAAACATATTTGCCATTTTCCACAGCATTTCCATGACTTGAGACACTTTGCATACCATTTGACATTTCACAGAGCATTTTACAGGTGTCTGGGACTGCACATAGGAACTGCACATATTTATAAGTAAAAGAGATGTGATCAAAGATATACTCCAGTGACATTACACTTTATAATGAAACCTACCATATCCCATCTGAATAAAAGAACAAACATAAAAATTTTTCATCATATTAATCAAATTGCTTTGATAAATATGATTAAAATTTTTTTGTTTGTTCTTTTATTCAGATGGGTTATGGTAGATTTCATTGTAGGTGTAATGTCGCTGGAGTATAAGAGTGGTTTTGAGTATTGGTTTCAGAAGTACCCATATTTCGTGCAGTTAGCACTGTATGCACTGAGTACGCTCAGTGTGCTATACTCGGGTGAAATTAAACCCTACATTTTTCTGGTGGTAACACTCCATCATGACGTCATAACCGCAGTCCACAGTGAACTTACGGCTGACTGAACTGGTTCGGAGTCAGGATGAAATGGAGTGCAGTGATGAATCAGTTCACAAGTTTTCAGTTGGCTGTCTGCCAGCCAAAGATATAAATCATATCTATTTGTAGATTAGCACGTCTGCTGGGTATAGCCACTTCCAAAACAATCCAAATTCTGTGTTTAAAGCTTCAGATTCAATATTTTTCCAAAAAAATTCGAAAATTATTTGAAAAAATTCGAAAAATGGTCAAAAAAATTTGAAAATTGCCAAAAAAGATTCGAAAATTCGAAAATTCGAAAATTAAATTCGAAATTCAAAAATTAATTTCAGGAAAAATTCGAAAATTCGAAAATTCATTTGGGAAAAAACACTTAAAAATTTAAATACTTTTTTTGGAGGGTTTGCCATCGTTACCCCCGGCACATGATGCGCGAATGATAACAAAACTGGTGCCGGTTCCGCAAGTAGAAAAGTTACGAGTAAAGAGTTAAGAGTTGAGTAAAATGACAAATGATAAGTTAAGAGTAAAGTTAAAAGTTAAGAGTTGAGTAAAATCATTTGTCGTTTTATTCAACTTTTAACTCTTAACTTTACTCTTAACTTATCATTTATCATTTTACTCAACTCTTAACTCTTTACTCTTAACTTTTCCACATGCGGAACTGGCCCCAGATCAGCCATTCGCCCTGTTGTTGGATTTGTGAATGATTATTTGATGCGCAGGCGTTCAATTTAGGTGCAAAGAACGCGTCGTTACCTTCATGGTTTCGGTTGGTCAAATAGGTCAGTTTGAAATAAAAACATCAAGTGTATTGGTCTGTCGCGAATGTTTTCACCGTTTTCCGATCGTCTCGCAGTGGGGTGTCCTGGATAGTGATGTGAAAAGCGCCATAACTTCGGCGCCAAGAGCCAAAAGTGCCATGGCGCTTTTCAGACCCCCAGCGCCAAGCGCCAACGCCAGGCATTTTGTCCCTGGCGCCAGTCAGAAATGGCGCCAAGCGCCAAAATCGCCATGGTGCTTTTCATGGGCATGGAACCAAACGCCAATGGCGCCACATCAAAAAAGCACTAGGCGCCAAAAGCGCCATATGGCGCTTTTCGCTTTGGCGCCAGCGCCATGTCGCTTTTAATCACTAGTCCTGGATGGCGTTTCAGCTATATTTATACTCCGGCTGAAACATCACAAATCTGGACGATCCAATGGGAGACACTCCTGAAACGGCAAAAACTTTTGTGACAAGCCAACAAGTTGTCAACTTTCCGTTCTTTGTTTCCGAAAAATAAAAATTTCTGTGTTACGCTTCCCAGCACCAGCAGCTGATTTTTTGCGTTTCCATTTCGGGAAAACTATTTTTTTGACTATCTAGTCAAGCTACTGATTTTGAACCAAGTTTCAGATAATGTTCATAGGCATAAAATCTCTCTTGTGGGGTCCCAATCCCAAGCATAGAAGGAAGCGGGGGGGGGTTGTATTCTGTTGTATTTACGTTGGCCGATGTTCGATGATTTTGATGTCATTTGACTATATATTGAATTTTCGGGAGGGTACTTCGACTAAATTCTTCATACGAATTTTTCCAGCTACGACGAATAAGTTTCCTCGAAAAGTCCCCCTGTCCCGAGATAGGGGATCCATAAAAACGTACTATCATAAATGGCCGATCTGGACGATTAAATTTTAAGCTCAATAGGTAACTTGGCCATTCTGGGCCGATTAAGACCGTTAAACAGTTAAATTGGCTCGGACAACCTGGTGCCAGTTCCGCAAGTGTAAAAGTTGAGAGTTGAGAGTTGAGTAAAGTGACAAATGGCAAGTTAAGAGTAACGTTAAATGACAAATGATTAGTTAAGAGATAAAAGTAAAGTTAAGAATCAAGCAAGTGTATCCAAATCTTATTTTTTCGTATCCAGATCTTATGTTTTTGTATCCAAATATTATTTTTCGACATAAAATTTGGATACAAAAACATTAGAGTTGGATACGACTTGCTTGACTCTTAACTTAACTCTTATCTCTTAACTAATCATTTGTCATTTAACTTTACTCTTGTCTCTTGACTCATCATTTATCAGTTAACTTTACACTTTACTTGTCATTTGTCATTTTACTCAACTCTTAACTTTTAACTCTGATCTTTTCCACTTGCGGAACTGGCACCAGGGCATCAGGTGAAATACCATTCACAGCAAAAAATGCGCTGGTGATCTGCCGTGATCTGCGGTGAAGTGCCTTCACGCAGACGCTCGCAGGCACTTCAACGCACTTCACGAATTTCAGATTTTTCATTTCTGTAAACAATTTAGTAATAAAATTTGTGAAGTGTCGGTGAAGTGCATTCCATCGGTGATCAGGCGTGATCAGGCTGTGAAGTGTGATCACAGGGCGGTGAAGTGCCTGGTGATCAGGCGTGATCAGGCTCTGAAGTGTGATCACAAGGGGCACTTCAGATCACTTCAGTGCACTTCACGAGCACATTATTTGCTGTGATTGTCAGCGCTCACGCAGACTCGGCTGCGAACGAACACGACTGTGCAATATGGTGTGCAGTGCACGAACTTTGCCACGCCTATGCGTACAATTACAGAAATGGGTCGTGCAATGGCCTTAGCGCTGCTTTGGGCGAGGAAGCGGGAAGCAAAGATGCTGAGCCTGTCCAGCTTTGTCATACTATAGGCAGGTTATACGACACATTTGAGGTGTTAAATTCTAAAAGTCGACTAGTCCAAATATTAAAAATTTCGACTCAGGCCTAGGGTTAGAAGAAACCGTTTTTTAACGTCATGTTTTTTTTAAAAACAACGTTTTTTATAAATTTTGAACGTTTAAAAAAACAACGTTTTTTAAAAGCTCCCGGATATGGCCTTGTGTCAACATATATAGGTATATCAGACAAGTGGTTATACTCTGTGATGTTATAGATGACCATATAATGGCTGTGAAGCAATGGGATAGCATTATAAGTGGTGATTTGTGTCAAAAATGTCCATTTTTTGTCAACATGTTTGTATATCAGCCTTATAGTCAAATGTTCATGACTTCAAGTGAAGTTTGGCACGGAATAGTGATCAAACAAGGTTATAAAAGGAGGTTGTTACTTTGGGAGTGATGTTACACACTGTGGAGGTACATGGAAGCACATTACCTGAATATAATATACTATAGCAACATATGACAGCTTATTAACCCATGGTAGCACATAGAAATGAGCCTGTAGCTGTACGCACAGAAACTCGGCACGTACAGAAGCCCGTTACGCACAGAAGTTAACTCGGTACGCACAGAAACTCGGCCCGCACATAGCTGATGCCATGTGCGTGCCGAGTTTCTGTGCGTACCGAGTTTCTGTGCGTACAAAGTTTGTGTGATTTTTCACATTCTCTTCTATTCTATTCCCTATGTAGCAGTAGTTGACACCCGAAATTTTGCCAATCGTTACATCTGTTTTCTACATATTTGACTTTCACGATTGCGAATGTAAAATATGTAGAAAACAGCTGTAACAGTTGATGAAATTTCAGGTGTCAACTACTTCAACACACATTAAAATCCTGAACTCAGATGGCCGACTGGGGACCCACCGCACAGTAGCCCACCACGCACAGGGCCCAGTTGTGTGCGTAACGGGTGACTGTGCATGGCGGGTTCTGATTCTGTGCGTTACGGGCGCGTGTGCGTAACGGGTTTCTGTGCGTAATGAGCCTGGCCCCATAGAAATGGATGCTTTGATACCAAAAAATGCCACAAAACCAAAAAAACAACCACCAATGTCAATTTGTGTGTGAAATTGTGTGCTTGCATGCAAAATACCTAGTGCTTAGTACTAAAAATTTCAGCCAATGTTTAAAAAACGTTTTGGACGTCGTGTTTTTGAAAAAGAAGAAGGTTTTTTTTAAATAATAAACGTTTAAAAAAAAATCAGCCAACCCTAACTTGGGTACTGTAAAAAATACCAGTACTTACTTGTGTACCTTTTTACAACAACACACTACCAAAAACAAAACAGTGAATGATAAAAATTTATTTCATGGATTTATAAAAAAATATGGAACAAAGGAACCAAAATACAAGCAAACACCAAAATGTACAAAAGATACAGTTTCACCTGCTCTATCACATACAGCAAAATTTACTGCTATCAATGGCCCCACACAAGCTGGTTTTCAAGGTTCCCTCTGTGAAAACCCACTATTTTGTTTTCACATTCATTTAAACAGTCTGTGTAATGAGCCAAACGGCCGCCATCTTTGTTTTTTTTCTATTTTTCCTCCGGAAGAACACATATTTGAAAACTCTGGTAAAATGCTGCAGACAAAATATTTTTTTGTTGAATAAGTACAACTTTGTAGGACAAGCTGTAAGCGGCATGTGATGCAGAAAATTATGCTTGATTTTTGGGACTGTATTGTATATTTTTAGCGCTGTTATACATATTTTTAAAAATTAATTCATTTTATAACTATAAATATTTTTAAAAATTTGGTTTTACATTGTATATGATATCCGTCTCAGATATATGTCCAGTTTTTTTTTCTCTTTCATTTGATAACATGTTTCATGATAGAAGTTCAAAGATGATGGAGAAATTGTTGTGATGCTCAAAACATAAAATAATTTTTTTAAATTACATCCCTGTATCTGTAATTATCACATTATCAAAGTAAAAAGCCCTTATTTTTTCACATCAAACAAAAAAAAACTGAATTCAATGAAATTTTTGCAAAACAAGTAATGATATTTTTATACAATCCACTTTATAATTTTTTTAAAAATCACAAGTGCAATTCAAACAGCTGATTTTGTATGTAAATGAAAGCCAAAAAAATGAACAACAAGTGAACACTGACTGCGACGATGTCACATTCAATATACTAGCACAAAAAAATAAAAACAATTTTATTGTATTGTTTTCAGAAATGTTTTCATTTAATATTACAATCTGTCACAAAATTTAACATAAACATGAACCTTTTTGAAAACTCAAAAGTTATCTAGATCTATCCATGGAATTGAGGAATTGAGTGAAAGTCTTGTAAAAGAAAAGTAAAGATGCAAAAAAGGCTTGGAAAACATCACATAGTCTTTTTATGTTTCCAGAGATTTTTTCAAAATTATTTACTGTATGTGCACAACTTCCAAGTGTCAGTGCAAAAGGTATAAATTAACTACCAAGCACTCAGTGGCGGCCATTACAACACTCCAGCCTGCAGCAAAAACACCAAAAACTCCAGTCCAGCTGAGCCAAGCAGTGCAGCTGTGAAGCAGTGCAATGAAGCAAGAAAATCTAGAGCTGCACAGGAAAACTCAGCTTAGTAAATGTGATGCAAGGTGGAAGTGCACAAAATAAGACATATGTAATATGCAGAAAATCAGGTTTGGCACCTGGCCAGATGCTGTTTAGTTGTTTAGTCACCTTGGAGTGTTGATGCTGGTATCGACCTCACGTTGCAACAACATAAATACCATAAATATGACATCAACCCCACATAAATATGACATAATCAATATAATAAAATGCCCACTTCACAACATCATAAATCTAAAACTTTTCAAAATTGGTAATAACTTATGGAAACAGGTGACATATGCAGTTGTCACCTGAAACGTCGCCACAGCGACGTTTTTTAAAAAAAAAATTATTTTATTTTATATAAATCCCAAGTTTTCTACAACCCTATCATCAGATGCAGCAAAAAATACTGCATCTACAGTGTCAATTTTACATAAACCCATTCATCCAGTGGTTTTTAAAGGATTTTGAAGTAAGTTGGCGAAATTTTGTAAACTGGTGATGCTGGGCGACGATTTTCCTACTTTTGATGTGTGAGGCGACGCATTTTCACATTTGTTCCACAGATATTGAAAACTGGCGCGTACAGCGACGTACAGCGACGTCGCCGTACGTCGTTCTACATCTCTACATTCACAAATGTTCTGCAAATTTGAAAACTGTAATGTACATTTTTGAAAACTAATTTATTCAATTTTAAGTTTTCAAAATTGTCTTCAGAGTATTATAGTGGCGACGCGTCGCCGCTACAAAGGCGACGCGTCGCCCTACGGTTTTCAAAAATGTTCTGCAAATGTGAACTTTGAACAGCAAATGTGACTTGCCGAAACCAATATTCACATATGCTGTCACTTATTGAAAAATAAAAGTGCAAATTGCACACTTTTGAATTCCATACAGCGACGCGTCGCCTAGGAGAGTTTTCAAAAAGGAACATTGAAAACCAGCTTGTGTGGCCACAATGCCGTGTTTTTACAGTGAAAACTTATTTATGTTTGTGCATTTTTTTCATAGTTTTCATCAGTGTCATACACAAAAGGAAAACACAAAAATTCAATGTGAAATTGCTTGATCTCATCGCCATCACAATGTGAAAACAAAATTGAGTTTTCACACACAAGTCACGTTGAAAACTAGTGTGTGTAGGGTCATTATGATAGTGTCAAATTTAACATTTGTGGGGAAAATGCAAAAAAAAAAATTGAGCAAGAAGTTGACAAGTCCACTTTGTTTTGGCGTAAAAGTCGACAGGTCCACCTTGCGCATCCTTTTTTGTGAGGAGAAGATAGCAAGAAACATGTGGGCAGAAGTCCACTGACACTTTGACACATTATTGTCAATATGTGGAACTTAATGGTAGGCATGAGAGAGCCATATTGGACACGCAGCACCGGCCATGAATTGAAAGTGAAGCTTAAAATGCGATTTACTCAAAATCACATTTTGTGGACACGTCGACTTTTAGAATTAAACGGCTCATTTGGATGTTTTGAACGCATCCAAAATTGATGGCTTGCGTTACGCACGCTTATAATTTTGTTCATTTGGTTACACCCCATTACAAAATGTGGATCACGTCAAGAGAATATCTCTCTTCGCTTAGAATTATCAAACAAATAAGCTGTAGATTTGAGTGAACACATTTTTAAAAAATCCCGAAAACCCGCGTAGCTGGCTCAAAAGCTGTAAATATTTAGCTTGAACATAGAAATTTACAAATGATTACACCAAAACGTTCTTACCGTATTTCCTCGAAATACCCCCCCCCCAAATTGAGTGTATAAGGAACGAAACGACAAAAACTGCGGTGTGTCATCCGGGCAATGCAGAATACATATGAAAACAAAAACTGTATTATGTTAGAACAGTGTATATATACCTACAGTCTACATACTTAAACAAGTCTATAGAGTCTTATAAATGGCGGTTTTTGTTGGGGCAGGCCTGATACGCACACGTGCCCGATACGCACATATGCCCGTTTTTTTCACTTGACACTTTTTCAAGTGATTTTCAGATATGAGTAAAGTGGAAAAAAGTTGCGCAATGACATTAGTGAACTTTTTTCACTTCACTCATAGCTGAAAATCACTTGAAAAAGTGTCAAATGAAAAACAGTGAAAAATGGCTATTTTTCACTGTTTTTTTCACTTGACACATTTTCAAGTGATTTTCAGATTTGAGTGAAGTGAACAAAGTTCACTGATGTCATCGCGCAACTTTTTTTGACATTACTCATATCTGAAAATCACTTGAAAAAGTGTCAAGTGAAAACAACGGGCATATGTGCGTATCGGGCACGTGTGCGTATCAGTGCACGCCCGTTTTTGTTGCATTTTTCGACGTCTGCGTACGTTTCAGCGACAATTTAGTACTGGGATTTCAGAAAAATTCTGGCGAACTAATAACCCCCCTCGTTTCCCCCCCCCCTCAAAATTACCACTCTGACAAAATAAACCCCCCGGGGAATAATTCGAGGAAATACGGTAAACATATTTACTTTTCATAAGATTTACGATTCCTAAAAAAATGCAGGCGGGCGGTGCGCGTTACCTAGTTTCCCGGGAAACACAACGGTAATACTGTCTACTGACATGGACGCGACAACACAAAAGTATACATGACGCCCGATACAAAGAGTCACCTATTTTCGGCTACGAAATCACGATGAATAAATGAATGTGGTTTCACTGGAGTGGATCGAATGATATTTATACTCCAGTGACTTCAAACCTTACACTCGTGGTTTACGCTGGAAGCGTGCCAACAGTACATAGTTGCTGAAACGTATTTACGTTTACTCGATAAATACGTATACTTGGGTACTGAAAAAATACCGGTACTTACTTACTACGTACTTTTTTAAAGTACGCGAGTACAGAAAAGACAATTGAGAAATGTTTTGAGGTGCATTAAAAGCACCTGTGTAGCTGCCGCGAGCTGTCAGCTTTTTGGCTCTAAATACGGGGGTGCACTGATACACACATCTGCCTGTTACGCACATTTTACCCGTTTTTTTCACTTGACACTTTTTAAAGTGATTTTCAGATATGAGTGAAGTGAAAAACGCTGCGCAATGACATTAGTGAACTTTTTTCACTTCACTCATATCTGAAAATCACTTGAAAATGTGTCAAGTGAAAAACAGTGAAAAATGGCTATTTTTCACGGGTTTTTTTCACTTGACACATTTTCAGATATGAGTGAAGTGAAAAAAGTTCACAATGTCATTGCGCAACTTTTTTTCACTTTACTCATATCTGAAAATCACTTGAAAAAGTGTCAAGTGAAAAATACGGGCAAATGTGCGTAAAGGGCAGATGTGCGTATCAGGCCTGCCCCCTAAATACGTGCACCACATGCATTTCCACGGGCGTGCACTGATACGCACACGTGCCCGATACGCACATATGCCCGTTTTTTTCACTTGACACTTTTTCAAGTTATTTTCAGATATGAGTAAAGTGCAAAAAAGTTGTGCAATGACATTAGTAAACTTTTTCACTTCACTCATATCTGAAAATCACTTGAAAATGTGTCAAATGAAAAACAGTGAAAAATGGCTATTTTTCACTGATTTTTTTTTCACTTGACACATTTTCAAGTGATTTTCAGATATGAGTGAAGTGAAAAAAGTTCACTAATGTCATTGCGCAACTTTTTTTCACTTTACTCATATCTGAAAATCATTTGAAAAAGTGTCAAGTGAAAAAAACGGGCATATGTGCGTATCGGGCACGTGTGCGTATCAGGCCTGCCCCCATTTCCACTTCTGTTTCGAGCTGCATGATGCAGCAGTCGTGTTGTCAGCAAGCTGCCAGTTAACCACATATTGTTGTCAGTGTTGGTTATTGTTTTGTGGGACACTGTGAATGCGCTTTGAAACCCTACTTGTCACAACTCACAATGACAACTTTATCGACGTGTTTATTGAACAACGTGTGTTCATAGCCTGAAGACGGTGGTTCTTGCTTTGACACTAGCGCCAAGAGCCAGCGCCAGGCATTTTGCTCCTGACGTCAGGAAAAAAATAGCGATAAGCACCTAAAACACCATGGCACGTTTCCTTGGCATGGCGCAAAGCGTCGATGGTGCCATGGCACATTTTGCATTGGCGCTAGCGCCAGGCGCCAGCGCCATGGCGCTTTTACATCACGACCATACCATTTATTGCAAAGTCCTACCCTTTTACAAGCCTACCACGAGGTATGCTCCATGCTCGCGTGTGCGTAGCCTAATCGGGTGACTCTTTGCCGGGGGCCATGGGCATGTACCCGCCGGGCACGTTCGTGTCCGTGCGCTGCAAGGAGGGCCAGTTCCAGCTGGAGGGCGGCGCGCAGTCAGTGATCGTCAACGGCACCTGTCTCGCCTCTGGCCTGTGGCACTGGTTCCAGCCGCTCTACACTGGCCAGAAGTTCTGCGTTGCCTGTGAGTACCTTTGGCTGTGCTGGCATTCCCTGCCGCCTGTGAGAACCTTTGATGTTTGTGTCTCAGAATAGTCTCAACTTTCCTTGTTTTGGGCAGTAGCTTCCCAGTATCTTATTTTGTAGTCTGTATCCAATTCCTATGTTCATTTTTTAACCAAATTTTCAATATGACGACTGCTCGCCTGCGTCACTGAGCTCTGTGTGCAGCCAGGAATGTTCTAAGCATGACAGAGTTGGAAAAACGTATTTACGTTTACCCGAAATACCCGGTTATTTGGGTATTTATATTTATGTTTACGTTTACATTTTCCAAAAATACCATTACGTTTTGTTACGTTTTCCTGGCACAATTACCCGGGTACCAGAGAAAACGTAAAAATCGTATGGAAAATGCACAAAAACAGTGCATTTTTGACCTTTTTTCTGATACAATATGTACAATATATGTTTTTGGCCAATTATCTACTCAATTGTTTGATAAATAACATAGGTATGCAAGAATGTGATCATATTAGCAGAGAAATGGTTGAAATAGGAAAAACAAAAGTGTTTTTCAATGCACTTGATCATGGGTGGTGCACTTCAAAGAAATTTTTACGTTTACATTTTTTTTACGTTTACCCGGGTATTTTAGAAGTATTTTACGTTTTCAGTATTGATACTCACAATTTAGAAAAGGTATTTACGTTTACGTTTACGTTTTCCAAAAATACCAGTATTTGTACAACTCTGAAGCATGAACAGTAGATGGTTATGCATATGTGAGACTAGGAATGAAATGTCACTTAAAAAAGTGCTTTTTTAGCTTTTTCTCAAAAAATGTCAAGACGTTACCTAAAAAGCTCCCCCTAAATATGGTTCTGAGTCAATATATACAGGTATATCAGACAAGTAGCATTACTTGTGATTATATATAGCCATAGAATGGCACTGTAGTAATGGGACAGCATTATAAGTAATGATTTCTGCCAAAAAAATCCACTTATATCGACTCATTATGTATATCGCTGTTTGTGAATGTTTTGTGATGTAGTGCATGGAATAGTGCTCAAATAAGTGTTTAAGAGAAGGCTAATACATTGGGACTGATGTTTTCAACTGTGGAAAAGTGTCTGGAAGCACATTGGCTGGATATCATATCTATACTACACTGACATATCACAACTTATTATTACATTATAGCATGCAGGAATAGAAGGAATGCCACTAAAAATGCTTCAAAACCAATGAAAACCATCACCAATTGTAATGTGCATGTGAAATCGCCAATATGCATGCAAAAAATTGCAAAATACCTAGTGCATAAGTACCAGAATTTTTGCCAGCACTTTTTAAAAAAAGCGTTGGCATCCCTATGTGAAACTGTGGCATGTATTTATTTCTGCAGCAGCTTTGCATCCATTGCCAGTTACTCGGAAATGGGGATAGGCATAAATATGTACTAATCAGTGGGGCTATTTGGTGTGTAAATTAGAGGTTTTGGCTTTGTTATATTGGCAATAAAAGTAGGCCCAATTGGATATGTAACATGCAAGTATTTTGTGAAAGCGCAAGTGCATAGAACGTCCAGCACTGACACGGGGTTCAGGTCTGTGAAGGGGGACAAAACCTGCTTTGTTTTCCTACTAAGGTATTGAAAATGAGCACGTGATTTTGAATGAAAAAAATTAGCACAGATAAGTGGCTAGATAGCTGATTGATTGGGGAGGTTGAGCAGATAAAAGCCAAAAACTTTGCTTAAATATATGGCAGAGCGGGCCTGTGATAGATACATATTTAGCGGGAGTGTTGGTGGGGGTAACCGCCAAACTTCGCTACAGATCCCTTGGGGTATTCAACGGTGCAAACATGAAACGGCCCTGAGATTGTAGGTGGAAATATGGCTAGCCAATCATGCGTAAAAACATAACGACAATTTTGTGCAGACACTCCGACGACTCGAGGACGACCATGTGTGACCGAATGACGGCCCGCGGTGCACAGGGAAGTCACAGTGAATGTGCGGTTCGCTGTGCACTGCAAATCCACCAACGAAGCCGCAGCCCCAGGACGGTACGCCCGAATGGACACTACTGCGGCCATGACTTTATTAAGTATTTTTCTTTTCCGTTAATTACGTAATTACTTCCCGTGTGATGTTAATTTTTCATTTCATGTTTTATTAATTAAGCTAATTAGGTTACCCGCATTTTAAGTTAATTAAGTGATTACTTTCGTTTTTTTTAAATGCATTTTCCGATATGTACTTTCGAATGTTATAATTTTTAGGTTTTTATCAAGTTTACATATTTGGTCAAAAGGGTGCAGTGTCTGGGAATCGGTTAGAAAAGCTTTAAAGTTTCTTATTAAGCTAAAAGGTGTTGACTCTGTTAAACGCCTAGACGCCCCGATAGATAACATTCAGAAAATTCCCCGACCAAGTGCATTTTTACCTAGGACTAGGTAATGGGTGGAAAAGTGGCAAACGGCAATTATTGTCAACATACGACTACAAGACACATGCAGAGCACAGTTTACAGTGAAGAGCACAGCAGTGCCAATTAATTTTTCCCATCACCCAGGGTGATTGGTGAACTCGCAAGTGCTAGTGTATTGTAGCGTGTGTTCAGGCCCAAAGTTCCAACCCTTACCCGGCAATGCAACAACCTTGAACAAACCCCCGCAAATGAGCGTTCTTTCTGTGGCCTTGGTCGGGCGCGCTATAAAATATTTTTCACCTAAAGGGGCGCAGGTTGATAACACGTGTCACACCACCTGCTCTAAAATGTACCGTAACCCTTGAATAGAAACCCAGTTTATGACACTCACCTATGAGATAATTGGTATTTTAATTACGTCATTGTTAATTACAGTTACTTCACATTTGGTTTAATTCACGTTTGCATCCTTTTATTTAATTATTTACTTTCCCGCCTTTATTTAATTTATTTGTGCCTTGTACGCTACGTAAATAGTTTTCTAGTGATCATTAATTTCGCCTTATATTTCGCTCATTACGGTTAATTGTTGTGTCTCAGATTTAGTATTCATTTCTATTATGGTAGATTTTGGTGATTATAAAACGCGCTGATTTTACATTTTTTCACCCACTAGAGGCTATACGACTCACTTGAGCTATTGTGAAATTGACTCTGATTATATTGCTAAAATAAAGTTCCCGTGAATCCAACTTGGTCCCCCTGAAGCATACTAACTGCTTGAATTTTAATTTGAATTTTTATTAATTACGACTTATTAACAAGTAATCGAAGTAAACCGCTGGCTGCCGTTACGAAAGGGATTGGTAAGTTGCCGTGTCCGTCCTCAGGAACTGTCAGGACCCCAAGGGGTACTGGCGCCGTTCCTGATTTGCGTGTAAAATCCCCGTACCATAAAAACAAACATTTATTTAATTACGCACGCAATTAAAAGCGCAAAGGGACCGGAATTTACAATTCTCCGCCGCGGCAAATTCGACGAGTGGCGTATTTTTGTGGTAAAAACGGAAACTAGTAAAATTAGTAAAAACGTAAAATATCTGACAAGATCATGTCCAAGAAAGGGCCAGAGTAACCAAATTGCCCAATCATTTCAAACCGCCCTAAACGCCAAATTGACGCCCTAATCTACGCGCAGATTGCCGCGGCGTGAACGAGAGCGCGGTGGAGCAAGGCAACTTCTCGTACGCGCCGCTGGCCGCCGCGCCGCAGACGCTCGTGCCCGGCCGCACCGCCGTCACCGTGCACTGCGACACCAACTTCCTCATCGCCGACACCTACTATGACCCCAATCCGCAGCGCAACAGGTGCCACTTTTGACTAGTAAGATTAGATGACGGTTATCTGTAATGGCACCACACAGGCTAGTTTTCACTTGTCCTCATTGAAAACTCACTTTTCAGTTTTCAAAATGGTTAAATACTGTGTCAGAATTGACTAAAACGGCCGCCATCTTTGTTTTTTGTTAGTATTCATGTGATGAAGTCATTATTGGATACTTCAGAAAAATGCTGCAGACAAACTTTTTTGTGGAATAAGTACGCATTTGTAGGAGATGCAGTAAATGGGATGTGATGGAGAAAATTATACTGTATTTTGGGTACATTTTGTTGATTTTTAGTTATCACATACATTAAAAAAATAAATTTTGTTTTATATGTTAAAATATTTGTTAAAATTCTATATTTCATTTGAGATAATATCCCTCTGGCATATACCGTATTTCCTCGAAATACCCCCCGGGGGGTGATTGTTTCATAGTGGTCCCGAGAGGGGGGGGGGGTCAAACGAGGGGGGGGGGTATTTCGAGGGGGGGGGGTATTATTTCACAAGAAAATTTTTGAAAACCAAGTACAAAATTGTCGTCTGAAACGTACGCAGACGTCGAAAAATGCAACAAAAACCGCCATTTATAAGGTTCTGTAGACTAATATTAGT
>OZ038450.1:31556876-31568190 GCA_964036195.1 Sphaerolaimus hirsutus | reverse complement strand
TTTAATGTATGTGATAACTAAAAATCAACAAAATGTACCCAAAATACAGTATAATTTTCTCCATCACATCCCATTTACTGCATCTCCTACAAATGCGTACTTATTCCACAAAAAAAGTTTGTCTGCAGCATTTTTCTGAAGTATCCAATAATGACTTCATAACATGAAAACTAACAAAAAAAAACAAAGATGGCGGCCATTTTAGTCAATTCTGACACAGTATTTTACCATTTTGAAAACTGAAAAGTGAGTTTTCAATGAGGACAAGTGAAAACTAGCCTGTGTGGTGCCATTACAGATAACCGTCATGTAATCTTACTAGTCAAAAGTGGCACCTGTTGGGCTGCGGATTGGGGTCATAGTAGGTGTCGGCGATGAGGAAGTTGGTGTCGCAGTGCACGGTGACGGCGGTGCGGCCGGACACGAGCGTCTGCGGCGCGGCGGCCGGCGGCGCGTACGAGAAGTTGCCTTGCTCCACCGCGCTCTCGTTCACGCCGCGGCAATCTGCGCGTAGATTAGGGCGTCAATTTGGCGTTTATGCTACGATTACAGCTCGGGCGTAAAATTCCAGCGTAAAATTCCATCGCAAAATTGATTACATAAAAGTGGATGATGATACAGGTCTGCAGTTTTTCATGGAGAATATGTTTATCAATACCTTCATTGTGTCCAAGAGTCATCATCCACAGTCACTGCAATTTGATTGTGGAAATTTAAAAATTTCTATTTTACGTTGGAATTTTACGCCAGCTGAAGAAAAGTCAATTCTACGCCAGGTGATTGCATGCAATGACATAGCGTAGAATTGATTTTTCTTCAGCTGGCGTAAAATTCCAACGTAAAATAGAAATTTTTAAATTTCCGCAATCAAATGGCAGTGAATGTGGATGATGACTCTCGGACACAATGAAGGTATTGATAAACATATTCTCCATGAAAAATTGCAGTCCTGTATCATCATCCACTTTTATGTTATCAATTTTGCGATGGAATTTTACGCTGGAATTTTACGCCCGAGCTGTAATCGTAGCATTAGGGTGGTTTGTAATGATTGGGCAATTTGGTTACTCTGGCCCTTTCTTGGACATGATCTCAGGGCCGTTTCATGTTTGCACCGTTGAATTCCCATCGTACCCCAAGGGATCTGTAGCGAAGTTTGGCGGTTACCCCCACCAACACTCCCGCTAAATATGTATCTATCACAGGCCCGCTCTGCCATAATTTTGGCTTTTAAGTTTTTGGCTTTTATCTGCTCAACCGCCACAATCAATCAGCTATCTACCTACTTATCTGTGCGTATTTTTAATTCAAAATCACGTGCTCATTTTCAATACCTTAGTAGGTAAACAAAGCAGGTTTTGTCCCCCTTCACAGACCTGAACCCCGTTACAGTGCTGGACGTTCTATGCACTTGCGCTTTCACAAAATACTTGCATGTTACATATCACAATTGGGCCTACTTTTATTCCCAATAGAACAAAGCCAAAACCTCTAATTTACACACCAAATGCCTATCCCCATTTCCGAGTAGCTGGCAATGGATGCAAAGCTGCTGCAGAAATAAATACATGCCACAGTTTCACATAGGGATGGCAACGTTTTTTTTTAAAAGTGCTGGCAAAAATTCTGGTACTTATACACTAGGTATTTTGCAATTTTTTGCATGCATATTGGCGATTTCACATGCACATTACAATTGGTGATGGTTTTCATTGGTTTTGAAGCATTTTTAGTGGCATTCCTTCTATTCCTGCATGCTATAATGTAATAATAAGTTGTGATATGTCAGTGTAGTATACATATGATATCCAGCCAATGTGCTTCCAGACACTTTTCCACAGTTGAAAACATCAGTCTCAATGTATTAGCCTTCTCTGAAACACTTATTTGAGCACTATTCCATGCATTACATCACAAAACATTCACAAACAGCGATATACATAATGAGTCAATATAAGTGGATTTTTTTGGCAGAAATCATCACTTACCTATAATGCTGTCCCATGACTACAGTGCCATTCTATGGCAATATATAATCACAAGTACTGCTACTTGTCTGATATGCCTGTATATATTGACTCAGAACCATATTTGGGGGGAGCTTTTTAGGTAACATCTTGACATTTTTTGAAAAAAAGCTAAAAAAGCACTTTTTTTAAATGACATTCCATTCCTAGCCTCACATATGCATAATTATCTACTGTTCATGCTTAGAACATTCCTGGCTGCACACAGAGCTCAGTGACGCAGGCGAGCAGTCGTCATATTGAAAATTTTGTTAAAAAATGAACATAGGAATTGGATACAGACTACAAAATAAGATATTGGGAAGCTACTGCCCAAAACAAGGAAAGTTGGAACCATTCTGAAACACAAACATCAAAGGTTCTCACAGGCGGCAGGGAATGCCAGCACAGCCAAAGGTACTCACAGGCAACGCAGAACTCCTGGCCAGTGTAGAGCGGCTGGAACCAGTGCCACAGGCCAGAGGCGAGACAGGTGCCGTTGACGATCACTGACTGCGCGCCGCCCTCCAGCTGGAACTGGCCCTCCTTGCAGCGCACGGACACGAACGTGCCCGGCGGGTACATGCCCATGGCCCCCGGCAAAGGGTCACCCGATTAGGCTACGAACACGCGAGCATGGAGCATACCTCGTGGTAGGGTTGTAAAAGGGTAGGACTTTGCAATAAATGGTATGGTGGTGATGTAAAAGCGCCATGGCGCTGGCGCCAATGCAAAATGTGCCATGGCACCATCGACGCTTGGCGCCATGCCATGGAAACGTGCCATCGTGTTTACAGGCTCTTTTAGGGAGCCTGTAGCTGTACGCACAGAAACTCGGCACGCACATAGGCCCATTACGCACAGAAGTTAACTCGTCACGCACACCGACTCGGCCCGCTGATGCCATGTGCGTACCGAGTTTGTGTGCGTACCGAGGTTGTGTGCGTTCCAAGTTTTTGTGCGAGCGAAGCTTATGAATGACCGAGCATGATCCCAAGCGAGAACAATGCAGCAGGTTTGGTTTACCAACGCTAATGTCATGTACTAGCATTGGTAATGTTTGGGTCGTTTTTACCAACGCTAATGTCACATTGTTTTCGGAACAATACGGCACTAGTGTTGGTAAAAGCGACCCGAACATCGATTTCTGATGTCTAGCGCCAGGCGCCAATGGCGCTGGAGCAAAATGGCGCCATGGGGCTTTTGCCCGTTGGCGCTAGCGCCTTGAGCCAGCACCAGGCATTTTGCTCCTGGCGCGGGTAAAGATAGCGCCAAGCGCTAAAAGCGCGATGGCGCTTTTCGTGGCAAGCGCCAAGCATCAATGGCGCCAAATTTTTTACATTACCTTTTGCACATACCCCTGCCACGCACATGGCCCGTTATGCACAGCACCATTTATGTGCGTGGCGAGTCGATGTGCGTGGCGAGTTTTGATCTGTGCGTAACGGGCGCATGTGCGTGCCGAGTTTTTGTGCGTAATGAGCCTGGCCCGTTTTAGGTGCTTGGCGCTATTTTTTCCTGACGCCAGGAGCAAAATGCCTGGCGCTGGCTCTTGGCGCTAGTGTCAAAGCAAGAACCACCGTCTTCAGGCTATGAACACACGTTGTTCAATAAACACGTCGATAAAGTTGAAGTCATTGTGAGTTGTGACAAGTAGGGTTTCAAAGCGCATTCACAGTGACCCACAAAACAATAACCAACACTGACAACAATATGTGGTTAACTGGCAGCTTGCTGACAACACGACTGCTGCATCATGCAGCTCGAAACAGAAGTGGAAATGGGGGCAGGCCTGATACGCACACGTGCCCGATACACACATATGCCCGTTTTTTTCACTTGACACTTTTTCAAGTGATTTTCAGATATGAGTAAAGTGAAAAAAAGTTGCGCAATGACATTAGTGAACTTTTTTCACTTCACTCATATCTGAAAATCACTTGAAAATGTGTCAAGTGAAAAAAAACAGTGAAAAATAGCCATTTTTCACTGTTTTTCATTTGACACATTTTCAAGTGATTTTCAGATATGAGTGAAGTGAAAAAGTTTACTAATGTCATTGCACAACTTTTTTGCACTTTACTCATATCTGAAAATCACTTGAAAAAGTGTCAAGTGAAAAAAACGGGCATATGTGCGTATCGGGCACGTGTGCGTATCAGTGCACGCCCGTGGAAATGCATGTGGTGCACGTATTTAGGGGGCAGGCCTGATACGCACATCTGCCCTTTACGCACATTTGCCCGTATTATTCACTTGACACTTTTTCAAGTGATTTTCAGATATGAGTAAAGTGAAAAAAAGTTGCGCAATGACATTGTGAACTTTTTTCACTTCACTCATATCTGAAAATGTGTCAAGTGAAAAACCCCCGTGAAAAATAGCCATTTTTCACTGTTTTTCACTTGACACATTTTAAAGTGATTTTCCAATATGAGTGAAGTGAAAAAAGTTCACTAATGTCATTGCGCACCATTTTTCACTTCACTCATATCTGAAAATCACTTTAAAAAGTGTCAAGTGAAAAAAACGGGTAAAATGTGCGTAACAGGCAGATGTGTGTATCAGTGCACCCCCGTATTTAGAGCCAAAAAGCTGACAGCTCGCGGCAGCTACACAGGTGCTTTTAATGCACCTCAAAACATTTCTCAATTGTCTTTTCTGTACTCGCGTACTTTAAAAAAGTACGCGAGTAAGTAAGTACCGGTATTTTTTCAGTACCCAAGTATACGTATTTATCGAGTAAACGTAAATACGTTTCAGCAACTATGTACTGTTGGCACGCTTCCAGCGTGAACCACGAGTGTAAGGTTTGAAGTCACTGGAGTATAAATATCATTCGATCCACTCCAGTGAAACCACATTCATTTATTCATCGTGATTTCGTAGCCGAAAATTGGTGACTCTTTGTATCGGGCGTCATGTATACTTTTGTGTTGTCGCGTCCATGTCAGTAGACAGTATTACCGTTGTGTTTCCCGGGAAACTAGGTAATGCGCACCGCCCGCCTGCATTTTTTAGGAATCGTAAATCTTATGAAAAGTAAATATGGTTACCGTATTTCCTCGAATTTTGTCATTTCGTCGAATCGTCGAATTTCCCCCGGGGGGTTTATTTTGTCAGAGTGGTAATTTTGAGGGGGGGGGGGGGTAAACGAGGGGGGTTATTATTTCGCCAGAATTTTTCTGAAATCCCAGTACTAAATTGTCGCTGAAACGTACGCAGACGTCGAAAGATGCAACAAAAACCGCCATGTAAATATAAGACTTGTTTAAGTATGTAGACTGTATATACACTGTTCTAACATAATACAGTTTTTGTTTTCACATGTACTCTGCATTGCCCGGATGACAAACCGCAGTTTTTGTCGTTTCGTTCCTTATACACTCAATTTGGGGGGGGGGGGGGTATTTCGAGTAAATACGGTAAGAACGTTTTGGTGTAATCATTTGTAAATTTCTTTGTTCAAGCTAAATATTTACAGCTTTTGAGCCAGCTACGCGGGTTTTCGGGATTTTAAAAAAATGTGTTCACTCAAATCTGCAGCTTATTTGTTTGATAATTCTAAGCGAATAGAGATATTCTCTTGACGTGATCCACATTTTGTAATGGGGTGTAACCAATGAACAAAATTATAAGCGTGCGTAACGCAAGCCATCAATTTTGGATGCGTTCAAAACATCCAAATGAGGCGTTTAATTCTAAAAGTCGACGTGTCCACAAAATGTGATTTTGAGTAAATCGCATTTTAAGCTTCACTTTCAATTCATGGCTGGTGCTGCGTGTCCAATATGGCTCTCTCATGCCTACCATTTAGTTCCACATATTGACAATAATGTGTCAAAGTGTCAGTGGACTTCTGCCCACATGTTTCTTGCTATCTTCTCCTCACAAAAAAAGATGCGCAAGGTGGACCTGTCGACTTTTACGCCAAAACAAAGTGGACTTGTCAACTTCTTGCTCATTTTTTTTTGCATTTTCCCCACAAATGTTAAATTTGACACTATCATAATGACCCTACACACACTAGTTTTCACTGTGACTTGTGTGTGAAAACTCAATTTTGTTTTCACATTGTGATGGCGATGAGATCAAGCAATTTCACATTGAATTTTTGTGTTTTCCTTTTGTGTATGACACTGATGAAAACTATGAAAAAAATGCACAAACCTAAATAAGTTTTCACTGTAAAAACACGGCATTGATAGCAGTAAATTTTGCTGTATGTGATAGAGCAGGTGAAACTGTATCTTTTGTACATTTTGGTGTTTGCTTGTATTTTGGTTCCTTTTTTCCATATATTTTTATAAATCCATGAAATCAATTTTTATCGTTTACTGTTTTGTTTTTGGTAGTGTGTTGTTGTAAAAAGGTACACAAGTAAGTACCGGTATTTTTTTCAGTACCCAAGTTAGGGTTGGCTGATGTTTTTTTAAAACGTTTATTATTTGAAAAAAACCTTCTTCTTTTTAAAAACATGATGTCTGAAACATTTTTTTAAACATTGGCTGAAATCTTTAGTACTAAGCACTAGGTATTTTGCGAAAATTTTGCATGCAAGCACGCAACTTCACACACAAATTGACATTGGTGGTGTTTTTTTGGTTTTGTGGCATTTTTTAGTATCAAAGCATCCATTTCTATGTGCTACCATGGGTTAAAAAGCCATCATATGTTGCTGTAGTATATTATATGCAGGTAATGTGCTTCCATGTACCTCCACAGTGTGTAACTTCACTCCCAAAGTAACAACCTCCTTTTATAATCTTGTTTGATCACTATTCCGTGCCAAACTTCACTTGAAGTCAAGAACATTTGACTATAAGGCTGATATACGAACATGTTGACAAAAAATGGACATTTTTGACACAAATCACCACTTATAATGTTATCCCATTGCTTCACAGCCATTATATGGTCATATATAACATCACAGAGTATTGCCACTTGTCTGATATACCTATATATGTTGACACAAGGCCATATCCGGGAGCTTTTAAAAAACGTTGTTTTTTTAACGTTCAAAATTTATAAAAAAACGTTGTTTTTAAAAAAACATGGCGTTAAAAAAACGGTTTCTTCTAACTCTAGGCCTGAGTCAAAATTTTTAATATTTGGACTAGTCGACTTTTAGAATTTAACACCTCAAATGTGTCGTAAAACCTGCCTATAGTATGACAAAGCTGGACAGGCTCAGAATCTTTGCTTCCCGCTTCCTCGCCCAAAGCAGCGCTAAGGCCATTGCACGACCCATTTCTGTAATTGTACGCATAGGCGTGGCAAAGTTCGTGCACTGCACACCATATTGCACAGTCGTGTTCGTTCGCAGCCGAGTCTGCGTGAGCGCCGGTACCAGTTCCGCAAGTGGAAAAGTTCAGAGTTAAAAGTTAAGAGTTGAGTAAAATGACAAATGACAAGTAAAGTGTAAAGTTAACTGATAAATGATGAGTCAAGAGACAAGAGTAAAGTTAAATGACAAATGATTAGTTAAGAGATAAGAGTTAAGTTAAGAGTCAAGCAAGTCGTATTCAACTCTAATGTTTTTGTATCCAAATTTTATGTCGAAAAATAATATTTGGATACAAAAACATAAGATCTGGATACGAAAAAATAAGATTTGGATACACTTGCTTGACTCTTAACTTTACTTTTATCTCTTAACTAATCATTTGTCATTTAACGTTACTCTTAACTTGCCATTTGTCACTTTACTCAACTCTCAACTCTCAACTTTTACACTTGCGGAACTGGCACCAGGTTGTCCGAGCCAATTTAACTGTTTAACGGTCTTAATCGGCCCAGAATGGCCAAGTTACCTATTGAGCTTAAAATTTAATCGTCCAGATCGGCCATTTATGATAGTACTTTTTTATGGATCCCTTATCTCGGGACAGGGGGATTTTTCGAGGAAACTTATTCGTCGTAGCTGGAAAAATTCGTATGAAGAATTTAGTCGAAGTACCCTCCCCAAAATTCAATATATAGTGAAATGACATCAAAATCATCGAACATCGGCCAACGTAAATACAACAGAATACAATCCCCCCCTTCCTTCTATGCTTGGGATTGGGACCCCACCAGAGAGATTTTATGCCAATGAACATTATCTGAAACTTGGTTCAAAATCAGTAGCTCGACTAGATAGTCAAAAAAATAGTTTTCCCGAAATGGAAACGCAAAAAATCAGCTGCTGGTGCTGGGAAGCGTAACACAGAAATTTTTATTTTTCAGAAACAAAAAAACGGAAAGTTGACAACTTATTGGCTTGTCACAAAAGTTTTTGCCGTTTCAGGAGTGTCTCCCATTGGATCGTCCTGATTTGTGATGTTTCAGCCGGAGTATAAATATAGCTGAAACGCCGTCCAGGACTAGTGATTAAAAGCGACATGGCGCTGGCGCCAAAGCGAAAAGCGCCATATGGCGCTTTTGGCGCCTAGTGCTTTTTTGATGTGGCGCCATTGGCGTTTGGTTCCATGCCCATGAAAAGCGCCATGGCGCTTTTGGCGCTTGGCGCCATTTCTGACTGGCGCCAGGAACAAAATGCCTGGCGTTGGCGCTTGGCGCTGGGGGTCTGCTGAAAAGCATCATGGCACTTTTGGCTCTTGGCGCCAAAGTTATGGCGCTTTTCACATCACTATCCAGGACACCTCACTGCGAGACGATCGGAAAACGGTGAAAACATTCGCGACAGACCAATACACTTGATGTTTTTTTTCCAAACTGACCTATTTGACCAACCGAAACCATGAAGGTAACGACGCGTTCTTTGCACCTAAATTGAACGCCTGCGCATCAAATAATCATTCACAAATCCAACAACAGGGCAAATGGCTGATCAGTTTTGTTATCATTTGAGCATCATGTGCCGGGGGAGCACACATTGATTTTTGTGATCCCCAACCGTTTGGACCACACGGATTTGTACTGCTTGTGTGGCCCCATATATTGGGTTCACACCAGGCTGTCCGCGAGATCCCGCACTTTTCGGTATACCACGTACCACGCTTATAATAGCAGATATACCCCGCGCAACACACGCCACTTGTTTTATTAGGTAAAAAGAGGTCACCTGAAATCGATACCTTACCCGTGTAACGCGCAAATGAGCGCGCGCACAAAAAGTCTATGTTTCAATACCACGCAACAGGCGGGAGATGCGTATTTGTTTACCTCATTGTAAGGTAAGGCATTTATTGGATGCGCGGGAAACAAAAACGTATACCACGGACTGATTCGAAGAAAAACGACCAGAACGTGGGATACCGACCATATATACCACGTAAATTTTGTTATAGAAAAATACAGATCTAATAATTTTCCAGATGTGTGCTGGGTGTGGGTGACATGGTGGAAAAATCTGAGAGAACATTTAATACAGTATTTCCTAGAATTACCCCCCGGAAAAATTGAAGAAATGCAACAATAACCACATTTTATGAGTTTTTACAGCCTTTTGTAAGGATGTAGATGGTAGTCACTTTGATTTGGCCACAAACATTTACACAAACAATATGATTAGTTTTAGTTTTTTTACATTGGACAGGTATCGCAAGAATTATTTTACCATATTTCTTCTAATAGAAGTGCGCCATTCTATTTTTTCGTCAACCGTTTTACCTGCCGTTCTATTGGATGTGATGTTCTATTGATTCATATAAGAGCGCCGTTGACTTTTTTGTCAGCTTTTTTACCTGCCGCCCCTCTATTGGAGGTGTTGTTCTACTGGAGGTGCCCTTCCTTTGGAAGTACGCCGTTCTATTAAAAGGAATACAGTATTTTTCCTCAAAACTTTTATCAGCAAAACTGTTTTGGGAAATGAAATGGACTTGTCGACTTCTTGCACGAACGACATTCGAACGCAAGCTTTGAATTCGGAACGGAACCAGTTGACATTTGGTGTCCATGTCAACTAGCGTGTGTGTGACCATTGGATTGGAGGAATGTAAAAACAATCTTTTTTTCACACATTTTTTGTCTGAAAGACATGCTGCACGACTGCGCCAGCGACGTGGCGCCGGCGTCCAACGGCCCACCCCTGTGCAATGACATGCTGCGCGACTGCGCCAGCGACGTGGCGCCGGCGTCCAACGGCCCACCCCTGTGCAATGACATGCTGCGCGACTGCGCCAGCGACGTGGCGCCGGCGTCCAACGGCCCACCCCTGTGCAATGACATGCTGCGCGACTGCGCCAGCGACGTGGCGCCGGCGTCCAACGGCCCACCCCTGTGCAATGACATGCTGCGCGACTGCGCCAGCGACGTGGCGCCGGCGTCCAACGGCCCACCCCTGTGCAATGACATGCTGCGCGACTGCGCCAGCGACGTGGCGCCGGCGTCCAACGGCCCACCCCTGTGCAATGACATGCTGCGCGACTGCGCCAGCGACGTGGCGCCGGCGTCCACGGACGTTGCATGCGAGAAGAACACCGAGTTTTAGCTTTTCCGGGTCCGTGGCGCGTGGCGCCCTGCCCAAAAAGGGCGCCAGCAGGTTTTCCACAAAGTTTTCCACACGCCAGCAAACCCGCAAAGTTTATGTTTCGGTCGCTTTCGACAACCAGGCTAAAGCTGTATTGGATGTTTGTGTTGTCGAGGATGTAGTTGATCCCTCCCAGCGGGCCGGCCGCCGCCACTGCAGGGAAATTATTACTATTTGACGGTTAGGGTCATTAAATGACCCTAACTAAAAAACACGGAAAATTCACGGAAAAGGGGCGCCAAGCGCCAAGGGCGTTTTGCGTTGCCTAGTCAGTCACATGAAAAACAAAACATGTTTAGTTTCTTTGCGCACATATTCATTTAAAAGTGACGCCCCTCGCAATTTACTGAAGCTCGTTTCGCTTTCGCTCACCGAGCTTCAGTTTTTCGTTGGAGTTTTTCACTCCAACTTCCAAATAAAAGCGGAGGTTGACCTACCTGTTCTGGCCAGCGAACAGAAGTGTCCCCCTCGACATAATTACGCAGAAGCTAATGATACTGTGCTATTTTTTAGCTTGGTCGTCAAAAGCAACCAAAACTTAAACTTTGCGGGTTCGAGTGTCAATGTCAATGTAAGACGCGTGGGCGTGGCCGTGGGCTATTCCTCCATTACTGAACTTTTTTGAAAGTATACGTAAACGTAAAGTATTTATTTTTTACTCACCAAAAAGTATAGAAAACATAAAATACTTATTTTTTACTCATACGTATGCGTAAATGTAAGTACAAATTATAAATAGTCAGTCCTTTTATGCAATTTACTGAAATTTCCCATTTATGTCTGTGAAAAACTTGGCAAATTTTCGACAATGGTGTGTAAAATATGCTGGGTG
>OZ038450.1:31493573-31556676 GCA_964036195.1 Sphaerolaimus hirsutus | reverse complement strand
CGCCAGCGGCGTGAAGTGTCTTCCACATGCTTGGATGCGCGTGAAGTGCGCGGTGAAGCTAGGTGAAGCGTGTGGAAGACAATTCACCCAGAATCTCGTGATGTTGGTGGAAGCGTGTGGAAGCGTGTGGAAGCGCGCCGCTTCACGCGCATCCAGCCCGCTTCCACACGCTTCACGGATCGATTTTTTGCTGTGCATGGCGCTGGCGCCATTCGTAGGCGCCACGCCATGGCGTCACTGGCATTGGCATTCGCGCCAAAACAGCAGGATATGTCTGTATTTTGCAAGCATTGTCTTCCACACGCTTCACCTAGCTTCACCGCGCACTTCACGCGCATCCAAGCATGTGGAAGACACTTCACGCCGCTGGCGCTTCCACACGCTTCCCCCGTGTATACATTTGCGTGGGAGCACCATATTAAGAAGCGTGAAGTGCCTTCACGCATTTTTTCGTGATGTTTGTGGAAGCGCTGGCATGCTTGGTGAAGCGTTCGGGAAGTGTTGGTGTGAAGACACTTCCCGACGCTTCACCGCGCATCCACACACCCATTTTTTTGCTGTGATGGTACCATTCCCTTACCACAGGGGTAAAATTTTAGGGGGTGGGGGCATAGGGGATTTTCTGGGTAGCATTTTGGTAGCATTCGCGCCAAAACAGCAGGATATGTCTGTATTTTGCAAGCATATACCGTGACATCAGTAACGATGGCAAACCCCCCCCCCCTCCCTCCCCAGAAAAAAGTATTAAAATTTTTAAGTGTTTTTCTAAAATAAATTTTCGAATTTTTTCTCAAAATAATTTTCAAATTTTATTTTCAAATTTTTGAATCTTTTTGGGCAATTTTCGAATTTTAAAAAAAAATATTGAATTTGAAGCTTTAAAGCAATATTTGGATAGTTTCAATGTTTTTGATAGCTTTTTAACCTTTTTTCACATGTGATTTACATTAGTTGAGCACAAATATGTTCTATTTTCAGAGCTTCCATGACTTTGACACTTTGCATGACATTTTACCAGGCATTTTAAAAGATTTGAAAGTGGCACATGTTGGACATTGCTCTGTTCAAACAACATTCAACAATAACCCAACAACTATTTTTGATGAAGTTGCATCTGTTTTAGCAGAAGTCAATAGAGTTTGGTTTGATCGGTGCATTCCTAAATGGATGTGTCTGTGTCACCCATGGACGCCTTTCAACGATTTTGATGTTGTTTTAAATTTAAATTTACTCTTTTTCAGACTCAGCGCACATCAATTTATGATTTATTTATAATGTTAAACTAAAGAATGTGTTTTGTGGCCTGGAATTCTGTAAAAAATTCGAAAATAATTTTCAAATTTTCAAACTTCTGAATTTTCAATTTTTTTAAAAAAATAAATCAATTTTTATGTGTGTTTTTTTCAGGGGTGAAATAAAAAATTCAAAAATTCCAGAAAAATTCAAAAATTCAAAAATGTTTTCGAATTTTCGAATCTTTTTTTGCCATCGTTAGACATCAGACATATCCAGGATTTTTGAGCGAGGAGGGGGCTGCTTGTTTATGGAGCCCGGCAAATGGGGGGGGGGGGGCTCAGCTAGGATGGCAGAATTTACCGTACTGTACCGTACTGCATTTTTGGAAAATTTACCATACCATACTGTTTACCACACTTTTAGAAATTTACCATACCATACCGTGTACCGCATTTTGTTAAATTTACCGTACCGTACCGCGTACCGCACTCATTTACCGCATAAAATGTGGTAAATTTTACTCAGATTGGCCTTCAATATGTCAATTTATTGATGACAATTTCTGTGGTGTTCTGCAATTTTTTGCACACAAGCGCGCAAATTCGACATGCACCACTGTTTTCACTGATTTGCAGCGCTTCTATTTCTGTGTAATAGCATGTGGAAAGTCAAGCTATACATTTGTATAGTGTTGGTAAAATCCACACAGTGTACTTCCAAATGCTAAAAACATATGAAACATCACACTCAATGTATTTTCTTTTTCTTGTGAGCTTGTTTGTTTCAGTGACATAAATATGTTTGATGGTGGGTGGTACACATAATGTAATCAACAAAAAAATGAATTTTTTAAAAGAAAAAACCACTTGTATCTGCCGCATGGTTGCGCAGCAGGGGTCTCCAATAGAGGATGGAGTTGGGGGTCTCCTAAAATTACATTCATGCCTTATAGCCTATTTTCAGCTATTTTTGTACCAATATTATTTATGCACTTATATCTATATTTGAGAGCCAATTGAAACCGTGCACCTGACGTGGACCACCCTATATTTACATTTATTGCTAGCTGTGTATAAAGATAATGTTCTGCTTGCATACTAGTGATGGGCAATGATAGCTTTTTTGGGAACACTTTTTGTCTTCGGAGTAGTGATGGAAAAGCGCCAGAAAAAAGGGCGCCAGGCGCCAATGGCGCCATGGCACCATTCGGAAACTGGGCGCCAAGCGCCAAGGGCGCCACAGAAAAAGGGCGCCAGGCGCCAAGGGCGCCATGGCGCCATTCGGAAAGCGGGCGCCAGGCGCCAAGGGCGCCACAGATAGCAGGCGCCAAGCGCCAAGGGCACCATGGCGCCATTTTAAAAATAGGGCGCCAGGCGCCAAGGGCGCAAGGTCAAATAAGTGCGTACAGCGCCATGAGTGTGATAAAAACACATTTCTAGCACTCTAGCGCGCACATTCACATCGTTATTCACGTAATCAACAAAAATGAGACTAATGAGACAAAAATTTAGCATAAAATCATACCCCGACGTGACATTCAATCCAAACACAATGAAAATTGTCATTTGACCAAAAAATTTGGTTCAGTTCATATAGCGAAAATTATGTTTTATTGCTCTCTGTTCGCAAATGTTTTCTTGAAGTGAGCAAAAATGGAAAAACAATTTGAATCTATTGATTCATGGGTTTGAGTTCGACGGTTCATCATTATCTACCTATGATCGGTTATACACATCTGATGAACCGTTGGACGAAAAATAATTTCATCCACTCATAACACTTCGTCCATTTTTACAGCGAATTGAGATTATTCACAGACGGTCACCTTAAAACTAAGCTGGCGCCATTTTGGCGCCATTTTAGATCAGGGCGCCAGGCGCCAAGGGCGCCACAGAAAAAGGGCGTCAAGCGCCAAGGGCGCCATGGCGCCTTTCAGAAAGTGGGCGCCACAGAAAAAGGGCGCCAAGCGCCAATGGCGCCATGGCGCGGCGCACTTTGGCGCCCTTAAATGGCGCCAGCGCCATGGCGCCATTCCATCACTACTTCGGAGGAGTTTTACAAATGAGGCGTCTAATTCTAAAAGTCGACAAGTCCACAAAATGTGATTTCGAGTAAATCGCATTTTAAGTTTCCGAGCCAATTCCAGGCCCGTGGTGCATGTCCAATTTGGCTCTCTCATGCTTTTCATAAAGTTCCATATGTTGACAATAAAGTGTCAAATTTTCAGCCCCTAATCTCAACGTATATGTGAAAAATGGGGTGTCCATAAAATTCCATTCGGTCAGAGCAAAACTGTTTTTGGGAGGGAAATGGACTTGTCGCCCTCTTGCACGCGAGAACATTTTTGTTCATGGGAAAATATGGGCTGCCTTATGGGAAAATTATGCACTTGTCGCCTTTTAGAAATCGGTGCCCATAGTGGACTTATCACATTTCTTGCGTTTTTTTCCCATCAAAAAAAGAATCGGAGGATGGACTTGTCGCCTTTTAGCCCAAAACTAAGTGGACTTGACGACTTCTTGCCCAAATTTTTTGCACTTTTCCACAAAAACGTCGAATTTGGCACTTTGCCATATGGGCATGTGAGGTCAAAAAATTTATGGAAAATGATGAAAAATGTGCAGAAGTAGCCCCAGATGACGTTTCCGGGCCTAACTCAAAATTTTCATATTTTGGACTTGTCGACTTTTAGAATTGGACGCCTCAAATATGTCCAATCTAAAATAATGAATACCTCATCCTTTTTCATGAAAAATAACTCCCCCTCTCTAATAAATTGAATGATGCTGATGAAAGTCGATGAACATTTATTGTCTTTTTTCGGCTATTTGTTGTACTAGGTATATATTTACATATTTGTGCTGAGGTATTAGGTTGTAAACTAATAAAGTGTCTTTTTTTGCCATCTCATACAAATATACATTTGTGCTTTCCATTATTTTGTACGTCAGCCGATTTTGATGCCATTTGAGTATGTTGGGGTTTGGGGTCTGGGCTATGAAGAGATGTTTTTGTTTGCTCGAATAATCCCCCAGTCCCGAGATAAGAGGGGTCTATAAAAAGGTGGTCATTTTACATGGCCAATATGCACATTGATTTGAAGCTTAATAACTCAGCCATTTCTGGGCCGATTCGGATCGTTCAAAACTTAAAATAATCAGGACAACCTGCAGATTCAATTTTTGTAGTCAAATTGGTGATGTCTTAATTCTGTATGCCGATTCGACCCGGTTTTTTGAACATGAAAAATAATCGTAATTATAATTTTTCAAGATGTGTTTTTTGAAGGTGCTATCATATCATATACTATAGACAAAAAGAATAAATCTGGCTCAAAACTTATTTCAATATCTCTCTCCAGTCCAAAGTTATATCACTTTAAACATTCGCCTCCCAACAATCTGCATATTGGCCACGTAAAATGACCACCTTTTTATAGACCCCCCTTATCTCGGGACTGGGGGATTATTCGAGCGAACAAAAACATTTCTTCATGGCCCAGACCCCAAACCTCAACATACTCAAATGGCATCAAAATCGGTCGACGTACAACAGAATGTGGGATGCACGCATGTAAATTTGTGTGAAATCAAAAAAATACACTTTATTAGTTTACAACCTAATACCTTTTTATGCTATTTTTCACCTACTTTTAGCAAATTTTCTCTCTTTTCTTCCTTCTACCAGAGTTGTTAGAATTACTGAACTTTTTTAAAAGTATATGTAAACGTAAAGTATTTTTATTTTACTCATCAAAAAGTATAGAAAACGTAAAATACTTTTTTTTTACTCGTACGTACGCGTAAATGCGAGTACAAAATTGATTCGCAGTAAATTGCAAAAGCGAGCACTTTTCTTCATAGAATATGTAGAACTGGGTACGTTTTCGAAGTACCCCACTCAAAATGGCCACTACAAATTACCTAATAGATCCCCGTCGAACCCCCCCCCCCCGAAATAGAGTGTAAAAATAACGTAAATGACAAAACCTTCACTTTGTGTTCTGTGAAATGCAGAACACACGTTAAAAGAATGACCGAGTCACGTTAGAACAGGGTTTATATACCATACATATTTACATACATACTTATATAGGTAACTCTATAAATACATAGGTATACTCTTGTACATGGTGAATATTTTCTAGCTCAGCGTACATGACAAACAACGAATTAGCACTGATAGTTCCAAAACATTCTGGCGAAGTAATAAACCCTTTTTTAACCCCCCCCCCCTCAAAATTAACAGAATGAAACATTTACGAGGGGTATTTCGAGGAAATATAGTACATTGCAGTGTAGTCACGTTATAAATATGTCCCACATTGACTTCACAGAAATACGTTTTCTTTACGCGTATGCTTCAAAAACGTACGCGTACACGTGAGTATGTTACTTTTTTAAAAAGTATATGTAAACGTATTTACCGCGTACTCGCGTACGCGTATTTTTCGAGTAAACGTACATACCTTTTAACAACTTTGCCTTCTACACCTTGAAAAAGCCTATATATTGAACCCCAGCATTGTTGGTAAGTAGCTTTATGTAATCAGACTGTTATTATGTTCATTATCATGATTATCAAACTGTGTAATCGGATTTGGTGTCAATTTATTAAGTAACATTTGTCTGTAGTCTAGCATTGACACATTTCTGATAATCGGAAATTTACCGTACCGCAAAATACCGTACATTGTACCGCACCTTTCAGATTTACCGTACCGTACCGTTTACTGCAAAATAGAAGATTTACCGTACCGTACAGTTTACCGCACAATGGGAAATTTACCGTACCATACAGTTTACCGCAAGGATGTACCGTCTGCCACCCTGGGCTCAGCCCCCCCTTGAAATTTCGCCTACATAGTGACGGTATGGCGCCATGGCGCAGGCACCATTAATAGGCGCCACGCCATGGCACCGGCGCCATTCATAAGCACCACGCCATGACGCCATTGGCGCTGGCGCCAGCGCCGGAAACCGCTGTATATGTATGTACCGTATTTCCTCGAAATACCCCCCCCCCTTGAAATACCCCCCCCTCGTTTGACCCCCCCCCTCTCGAGACCACTATGAAACAATCACCCCCCCCTCGAAATACCCCCCCCCAAATTGAGTGTAAAGGGAACGTACATGACAATAACTGTAGTTTGTGTTCTGTGTACTGCAGAACACACGTTAAAACAATGTCGGTGTCACGTTAGAACAGTGTACATACCATCTACATACTAATATTAGTCTACAGAACCTTATAAATGGCGTTTTTTGTTGCATTTTTCGACGTCTGCGTACGTTTCAGACGACAATTTCGTACTTGGTTTTCAAAAATTTTCTTCTGAAACAATCACCCCCCCCCCTCGAAATACCCCCCCCCCCCTCGTTTAACCCCCCCCCCTCTCGGGACCACTATGAAACAATCACCCCCCGGGGGGTATTTCGAGGAAATACGGTAATTTGATTGTGTGTATCGCTGAGTAGCCCTTTAATGAGAATGCATCAGTTGCACACATCAGATTTGTTTCAACAAAGCAAAGCAAATCAGCAGCGGTGTTTGAAACTGCAGTGAGTATTTCACTCCATTTTCCCTTCAAAGACCATGTGTTTTGGTATAGCATGGTTAGACCAGCCAGGACTAGTGATGTTAAAGGCACCGGGAAAAATGGCACCGCACCGCACCGGCACCTTTGCCAACGGATAAAAAGGGCACCTGGCATCCTGGGGCACCGGCCAGAAAATGGCACCGCACCGCACCGGCACCGGTGCCTTTTGGAAAAAATGGCACCGGCACCGAAGGGCACCGGCGGGTTGCCGGTGCTAGCACCGAAAGGCACCGCACCGGGCTGGAATTTCTGAAGTAAATATCGGGCAGTTTCTCAGTGGTCTCACCTTTGGAAATGCATATTTCCGTGAATTTTCTACCGATTTTGATGGTTGAGCACTTAAAATGATCAGAATGATGTGGCAATCGCTTTTATGAAGCAATTACAACGATTACAAATGAAAGATAAAATATTTAATTCATTACAATGTCCATAGCCACTATTGTCTACTGATCGGAGTCGTTGCTGTACAGAGAATGAAACTATCTCTGTCATAAACTGACAACAAATTTTGAACAAAAAAGTAAGATAAATAAAAAATATAAAAATGATTAAAATTCAACAAAATTTTAGATTCCCTCATCAGATCACGTATTGGGTACCTATAATGGATTTCACAGTAGGTATATTTTTTTTATGGGAGGTTTACAAAATAGGCAAAAACGGTTGGGTAAATATATCGCTGTTTTTTGAAATATGAATATGCACATACTATGGACAAAATTGCACAGCACATGAAGCCTTTCCCGGTGCCTTTCCCGGTGCCTTTTACTTTGCCCTGGTGCTAGCACCTTTGGCACCGGCAGAAAAATGGCACCGCACCGCACCGGCACCGGTGCTATTCTGAAAAAAATGGCACCGGCACCGGCATGGCACCCCTGAAGATTGCAATGGCACCGCACCAGCACCGGTGCTGGTGCCCTTCGGTGCCCGCCACCGGGGCACCGGTGCCCCGGTGCCTTTACATCACTAGCCAGGACATCAATTGTGCCATGTTCAGTATCAAATGTACTTATTGTATCACAGTGTGCTCCATTTGCTAAATTGCACATGCATATACCGTATTTCCTCGAAATACCCCCCGGGGGGTGATTGTTTCATAGTGGTCCCGAGAGGGGGGGGGGGGGGGGGTTAAACGAGGGGGGGGGGGGGTATTTCAAGGGGGGGGGTATTTCGAGGAAATACGGTAAGTAAAAGAATTTTAACCCAAAAGTGGCCTTGAAAAAGGGAACCACACCTAGAAGCGCATAAAAATCTTCCAAAGTAAGACATTGTTAAACATTCAAAAAACAAATTATTGACAGATAATGAGTAAAAAACATTTACGCAAAGCATGAAAATTTCTCAAGGTAGTGAAAAGTATGTGTTTGCCATTTCCCGCTGCATTTTACATGACTTTTGACACTTTGCTGAAGATTTGACACATAAAAACACGTTAATATACAGCGGCGGGTACACGATTTCATGGATTTGTGTCACCGGGGACCAATCGGCTGATAATTAGGTGTTGGAAGGGAGGATCGCATGCTAGCGCGCAAAGTTTTTGCACCTACCGTGAAAAATGTATTGGAAAAGTTGCATTTCCCGGGATTCTTTAGGTCTCACCCAGGGAGCGGGGGGGAGGCGCTGCAGCCCCCCCCCCCCCGCCCCCCACTGGATACGTCCTTGCGTGACATGGACATGAATTGGGTCCATTTCCACAGGTTTTGAGGCTGCGGAGACGGGTCAGCCGAAAATATGTGTTGCGTGAGGGGAAAATGCTCGCTTGCGTGCAAAATTTTTCAAAATGTCGACAAAATAGTCTTCTCGAAGTGCCAATTCTGGCATATTTTTTTGTCCGGCCCGGGAAGGGGGGCGGCCGCCCCCCCCCCGCCCCCCCCCCCTGTCTACGTCCTTGATTGATTAATAGGTATTTACATCCATCACATGTGTTTGCGTGACTCAATAAACAACATAACGTATTTACCTAAATAATGCACATGGATAAAGATTTTTTTCTCACTCGTCTAACAGGGGAGAATTACCGTATTTCCTCAAAAAAAAACCCTCAAAATGGCCACTATGAATTTATTAGCCCCCCCCCCCGAGGGGTTTAGTAGATTTGGACCCTGGCGGGGGTTTATATAGATAGTAAATCACTCTGCCGGAGGGATAGATAGCTGAAAAAAAATTTTTTTTTTTGGGGGGGGGGGTTGGCGGGGGTTCAATATATAGGCTTTTCCAAGGTATAGATGGAAAAAAAGGTGGAAAAATCGCTAAAAGTAGGTGAAAAACAGCTAGAAACAGGTCTATAAGTACATACCGTATTACCTCGAAATACCCCCAGGGGGTTTATTATTTCGCCAGCAAAATTTGAGGGGGGATAATTCGAGGGGGGGGGGTTATTCGAGCGGGGGGTCTATTATTTCGCCAGGAATTTTCGGAAATTCCCCATACTCGGACGTAGAAAAATCGAACAATTACATAGATGTATATGTCTTTATAGGTATATATAACTGTATATACACATAAACCCTTCCCTAAGGTCACTCAATCGTCAGTTTTCACGTGTGTTCTGCATTGTACAGATCACAAACTGCGGTATTTGTCATGTACGTTCTCTTTACAGTCAATGTTAGGGGGGTATTTCGAGGGGGGGGTTATTATTTCCTCAGCCGAATTTTAGGGGGGGTATTTCGAGGGGGGGTTAATTCAAGGGGATGATAATTCGAGGTAATACGGTATAGTACAAAAAATCGCTAAAAATAGGCAATAAGGAACGTGAATTAGAATTTTGAAGGTGAAAAACTATAAAAAGGTACAAAAATTAGTGATTTTGAGTGAAAATTGGACCAAAATTTCTTAAAATACGGACGATTTGGGGGATAGATAGCCAAAAATTTTGCCTGCGGGATAGATAGATAGCTGAGCGGGCCTCCGGGATAGATTGATAGCTGACGGATTTGGGGGGGGGGGTAACCCCCCCGTACTAAACCCCTGCTCCCCCCCTCGAAGTACCCCCCAAAATTTAGTGTAAAGAAAACGTTAATGACAAAACCTGTTGTTCGTGAGTAGGGCAATGCAAAGCACACGTAAAAACAATGAATTGTTACGTTATAACAGTGTTTATGCCATCTACATACTTATATAAGTCCATAGACTCTTATATATAGCGGTTTTTGTTGCATTTTTCTACGTCTGCATACGTTACAGACGACAATTTAGTACTGGAATTTAAAAAAATTCTGGCGAAATAATAAGCCCCCCTCGACATACCCCCCCTCAAAATTCTCACTCTGAAACAAACACCCCCCCCCCCCCCGGGGGTATTTCGAGGAAATACGGTATTCATTTTGTGGGATTATTCAAGAGCGGGATCAATACGGTAGTTATTAAATACCGTTTTTGGAAAGTGTAAACATAAATCAGTGTTCACCATGGCTCCAGTGTGACGACACGAAATAATTTGAAAAAGTTTCATATTTCAGGATGCGCCATGCAAAATCGTTTTTCTGAAGCGACTGGTTGAATTTCTACATTTTCCGAATACGAAGATATTTTGGGCCGGAAAGCGTAACAAAACGTAAATATATTTTCAGAAAGCGTAAATACAAGTAAACATGCAGTATACAGTATAAAATTACAGTACATACATAAAGTATAAATAGTGATGTAAAAAGCGCCAGACTTTTCGCGCCAAGCGCCAAAAGCGCCATGGTGCTTTTCCGGAACTAGCGCCAAGCGCCAATGGCGCCACAGCATTTTAGCGCCAAGCGCCAAAAGCGCCATGGCGCTTTTTGCTTTGGCGCTAGCGCCAGGCGCCAGCGCCATGGCGCTTTCACATCACTACACGGGAAACACCGAGTATTTAGGGTAGGTTTAAAAATGCCTTCACAACTCTCATAAACAAACACAAACTTTGACCGGCTGCAGCATGCAAGCCGATCGGAATTCTTCAAGGGGTAAAATCAGTTGAGTATGTCAGCACCCAACTAGCATCCGGAAACTACGCTGTGGGCTCAAGCGCTATGATATTCTGCAACGACTCAATGGTGTCCCAGGGGTTTCCAACATTGAGCAACGTATCCGCCACGTGCAATGAAACAGGATTGTGGGATCATGCCTTTCCATGCATCAACGGTTTGTCATCCTTTGTCCTTTATGTAAACCCCTGTTTACCTAGATCCGAACGCTTACGAATTTTTGAAAAACGATTCATTCACGGCCCCCCATAAACTTTTTGGGAAAATTCACCCCATACAAAAGATAGCCCAAAGAGTTGTCTGAATGATGTATGGTATGCCCCCCAATATAAGGCCGCGTGGGCCGTGTACCGTATTTCTCCGTGTAGAGGACCCCCGTGCACAACACCCGGGGTTTTATACAGCTGCATAGCACCCCGGGGTGCTATGCTAGGTTTCAAAAAATCACTGATTTGAATTGCTTAAATATCGCTTAAATGGCGCGCGCCACTCATTGTAATTCCGCGGCGCGCATTTTTCCATTGGATTGCTGCACGCTGGGAACCAAAAAAGCCTAAATATGTTGTGACGTGTATCATAAATTTAAAACGAAAGCACACTTTTTTAGTTTAGTCCAGTTTCTGTGTATAACACCCCCCCGACCCGGGTGTTATACGACTTTTAAAAAAAGGTTGCTGGAAAGGGTCTCGATTTTGTATAGCACCCGGGTGCTTTACACGGAGAAATACGGTAAACAGCCCACGCATTTTTTTATACAAAAATACACTGATCACCTTGCTCCGAACGTTTCTTTGTATATGCTTATATTCTGTTTTTCAAAGCCAGAATTTGGCCATAATACAGAACAGAGTCCTGGCTTAGTGCCAAATGCCATTTTGACGGTTTCTTTCCAGGCAGAAATAAGATTAGGATATTTTCAATTTTCACTGTTTTGTATTGCAATCACGATCAGCTGTGATTGTGATCATTTTATCTCCTAATGTTAGATCTATTAACACAGAAAATGCTTCCACCAGAAAGAGAAATCTTAAGCGGTTTTTTTAAAACCCACACCGCTTAAATTCACCTACCCAAACATTAGAGTTTGAGGGGCGAAATTTAAAAACATTGTTAAATTTTACTTACTACTAATTTCCTTCCCCGGACGAAATGTACTAAGTTTAATAAATTTCGCCCCTCAAATTCTAATGTTTGGGTAGGTGAATTTAAGCGGTGTAGGTTTTAAAAAAACCGCTTATGATTTCTCTTTCTGGTGGAAGCATTTTCTGTGTTAATAGATCTAACATTAGGAGATAAAATGATCACAATCACAGCCGATCGTGATCGCAATACAAAACAGTGAAAATTGAAAATATCCTAATCTTATTTCTGCCTGGAAAGAAACCGTCGAAATGGCATTTGGCACTAAGCCAGGACTCTGTTCTGTATTATGGCCAAATTCTGGCCTTGAAAAACAGAATATAAGCATATAAAAAGAAATGTTTGAAGCAAGGTGATCAGTGCATTTTTGTATAAAAAATGTGTGGGCCGTTTAGACAACCCACGCGGTCTTATATTGGGGGGCATACCATACTTCATTTAGACAACTCTTTGGGCTATCTTTTGTTTGGGGTGAATTTTCCCAAAAAGTTTAGAGGGGGGGGGCCGTGAATGAATCGTTTTTCAAAAATTTGTAAGCGTTTGGATCTAGGTATATGGGGGTTTATTTACTTGCGACGTTAAAAGATTAGCATGCCGCGCATAAAACGACATTCATACCACAGCCAATTAAACTGGTTGAAAATGTGTTGTGAGGGGGTGAAAAAGTTGCAGGAAGTTACCCTATGTCAAAAAAATTTGTGGCCTAAACTAATCAAATTTGATCCTTTTGTAATGATTGTTGCTGGTTCAGTTGAGATGCTCAGTACAAGGTACACTGGTACAATCAAAAATTCAAAACTATACAAAACTATAGCTACCACAATCATAGCTAAACAGGCAAACCTGCATGCAGGTGTTTCATGTAAATTTTTCCATTTCTAGCAAAAATTTTCCGTTTCCATGCAAATTTCCATGCTTTCCGTTTTCTGTTTTCCGGCATTAAATTTTTCCGTTTTCCGGCCAATAAATTTTGTTACCCTTTCTGTTTTCCGTTTTCTGTCAGATTAAAATATTTACCCTTTCCGTTTTCCGGCTGATAAATTCTTTTACCCTTTCCGTTTTCCGGCACCTTTCAAATTTTACCCTTTCCGTTTTCTGTTTTTCTAAAAAAAAAATTTTGACACCCTACTTTAGATACCCCCCCCCCAAAAAAAAAAATCTGTAGTTTCTGAAAGAGCAAATTCTTAGCTTCGCAACCGTGTGTGTCTACTAGTGATGTTAAAGGCACCGGGAAAAATGGCACCGCACCGCACCGGCACCTTTGCCAACGCATGAAAAAGGCACCTGGCACCCTGGGGCACCGGCCAGAAAATGGCACCGCACCGCACCGGCACCGGTGCCTTTTGGAAAAAATGGCACCGGCACCGAAGGGCTGGAACTGCTAGCACCGAAAGGCACCGCACCGGGCTGGAACTTCCGAAGTAAATATCGGGCAGTTTCTCAGTGGCCACACATTCGGAAGTGCATATATCCATGAATTTTCAACCGATTTTGATGGTTGAGCACTTAAAATGATCAGAATAATGTGGCGATCACTTTTATCAAGCAATTACAATGATTACCAATGAATGATAAAATATTTAATACACTACAATGCCCATAGTCACTATTGTCTACAGATCGGAGTCGTTGCTGTACAGAGAATGGAACTATCGCTGTCATAAACTGACAACAAATTTTGAGCAAAAAAGTAAGAGAAATAAAAAATATAAAAATGATTTAAAATTCAACAAAATTTTAGATTCGCTCATCAGATCACGTATAGGGTATTCTGGATTTCACAGTAGGTATATTTATTTGATGGGATGTTTACAAAATAGGCAAAAAACCGTTGGGTAAATATATCGCTGTTTTTTAAATATGAATAAGCACATACTATGGACAAAATTGCACAGCACATGAAGACTTAGCCGGTGCCTTTTCCGGTGCCTTTTACTTTGGCCTGGTGCTAGCACCTTTGGCACCGGCAAAAAAATGGCACCGCACCGCACCGGCACTGGTGCTATTCTGAAAAAAATGGCACCGGCACCGGCATGGCACCTCTAAAGATTGCAATGGCACCGCACCAGCACCAGTGCTGGTGCCCTTCGGTGCCCAGCACCGGGGCACCGGTGCCCCGGTGCCTTTACATCACTAGTGTCTACCCCATTTCTGCAGCAACCGTTAAGGGATGAATCGCGATAAAAGCGGCCATTCCATCCCCTGCTGGCACATTTTAGTTTCTTAGGTATATGTGACCTCAGGGGAACCCCCCAAAAAGTCTGTGGTTTCTGAAATAGCACATTATTAGCTTCCAACTGCGTGTGTCTACCCCCTTTCCGCAGCAACCGTTAAGGCATGAATCGTTGGGGGGTTCCCCTCAGGTCACATATACCTAAGAAACGAAAATATGCCAGCAGGAGATGGAATGGCTGCTTCTATCACGATTCACGCCTTAACGGTCCTGCGGAAAGGAGGTAGACACATGCAGTTGCAAAGCTAAGAATGTGCTCTTTCAGAAACTACAGATTTTTCAGGGGGTTCCCCTGAGGTCACATATACTTAAGAAATGAAAACATGCCATTAGGGGATGGAATGGTCGCTTAGATCGCAATTCACGCCTTAACAATCGCTGCAGAAAGGGGGTAGACACATGCAGTTGCAAAGCTAAGAATTTGCTCTTTCAGAAACCACAGACTTTTTGGTGGGTTCCCTTCTGGTCACACATACCTAAGAAATGAAAACGTGCCAGCAGGAGATGGAATGGCCCCTTCTATTGCGATTAGGGTGTCAAATTTCTGTTTCCGTTTTCCGTTTCCGCCTTTCCGCAGGAAAATTTTTTACCTTTCCGTTTTCCGTTTTCCGGCAGCCGAAAAATTTTTACCTTTCCGTTTTCCGTTTTCCATAAAAAAAATTTTTTGACACCCTAATTGCGATTCACACCTGAACGGTTGCTGCGGAAAGGGGGTAGACACACACAGTTGTGAAGCTAAGAATGTGCTCTTTCAGAAACCACAGACTTTTGGGGGGCCTGGGAGTATGTGACTTTTGGGGGGTATATCTGACCTGAGGGGAACCACCCAAAAAATCTGTGGTTTCTGAAAGAGCACATTCTTAGCTATGCAACCGTGTGTGTCTACTAGTGATGGAATGGCGCCATGGCGCTGGCGCCATTTGAGGGCGCCAAAGGGCGCCGCGCCATGGCGCCATTGGCGCTTGGCGCCCTTTTTCTGTGGCGCCCTTGGCGCCTGGCGCCCACATTCTGAAGGGCGCCATGGCGCCCCTGGCGCTTGGCGCCCTTTTTCCGTGGCGCCCTTGGCGCCTGGCGCACTGCTTTAAAAGGGCGCCAGCTGGGTTTCAAAATGAGTGCTGTGTAAATGAAAAAGATGAAAACGCATCCGTGGATGATCTAAATTCGCCAGAAAAATGGACGAAGTGGTGTGAATTGGTGGAAATCTTTCATCAAACGGTTCATCAGATGTGTCTGACAGATCAGAAGACAAGAATGATGAACCGTCGAACTTGCAAAAAAAAAAATAAACGGATTCAAATCGTTGCAATTCCGTTATTGTCCATTCCAAGGAAACATTGATTGGAAAAGTATATTTGAAGTAAACTGATTGTTGTCAAATGACAATTTTCATTGTGTTTGAATACGTCATGTGAATTTTTAAATTTTTTTTAGCTGCTAGTCTTGTTTTTTTGTTCATTACATCCTGGAGAACGCGAATTAAGAAGTGAATGCGTGCTGTAGAAACATTTTTAGCACACACATGGTGTTGTGAGAACTTTTTTATCCTGGCGCCCTTTTTTTCAAATGGCGCCATGGCGCCCTTGGTGCTTGGCGCCCTCTTTCCGTGGCGCCCCTGGCGCCTGGCGCCCATATTCCGAATGGCGCCATGGCGCCCTTGGCGCCTGGCGCCCTTTTTCTGTGGCGCCCTTGGCGCTTGGCGCCCACTTTCCGAATGGCGCCATGGCGCCCTTGGCGCCTGGCGCCCTTTTTTCTGGCGCTTTTCCATCACTAGTGTCTACCCCCTTTCTGCAGCCACCGTTAAGGCGTGAATTGCGATAGAAGCAACCATTCCATCCCCTGCTGGCACGTTTTTGTTTCTTAGGTATATGTGACCTGAGGCGATCCCCCAAAAAAATCTGTAGTTTCTGAAAGAGCACATTCTTAGCTTCGCAACCGCGTGTGTCTACCCCCTTTCCGCAGTGACCATTAAGGCATGAATTGCAATAGAAGCGGCCATTCCATCCCCTGCTGGCACAGCGGCCATTCCATCCCCTGCTGGAATGTTTTCTTTCTTAGGTTTATGTGACCTGAGGGGAACCCCCCTTAAAAAGTCTGTGGTTTCTGAAAGAGCGCATTCTTAGCTTCGCAACTGTGTGTGTCTACCCCCTTTCCGCACCGACCGTTAAGGTGTGAATCGCAATAGAAGCGGCCATTCCATCTCCTGCTGGCAAGTTTTTGTTTCTTAGGTATATGTGACCTCAGGGGAACCCCCAAAAGTAGTGATGGAAAAGCGCCATGGCGCTGGCGCCTGGCGCTAGCGCCAAAGCAAAAAGCGCCATGGCGCTTTTGGCGCTTGGCGCTAAAACGCTCTGGCGCCATTGGCGCTTGGCGCCGGGATATCAGAAAGCGCCATGGCGCTTTTGGCGCTTGGCGCCATTTTCTGGTGGCACTATTGGCGCCTGGCGCCGGCATTTTTAATGGCGCCAAAAAAGCGCCAACCTTGATTATAAAAATTGCTATGATACTGTGAAATTGAAACTCCAGTTGATCAACTTTGAGGGCAACTGAATAAATTTTGATTGATGTAAGGGTGTTATGGGACATAATTTATAAAAGATTTATTAATATTAGGAGACAACTTTATTTACATTGAATTCAATCAAAGGTGTAAAATGGTGCTCTTTTCAAAGGTCCTCATATTTGTTTAAATACCTTTTGTTCTCACAAAAATGTACTGGTATTGTATCCACCTTTTTTCATTTTAAGCTTAAACTGATAAACGTTGATGATTAAGACACAAGAGATGATTGATTTCAAGAAAGACTTTTTCTAATCACTGAATCCCCTTCCAGAATTTCCCTTCCCCCTTACACTTGATTGAACTTTAATGGCCAAAGTTAAATAGACTACATTGACATCAGCAGTACTCCACAGTTATGTATTCATAACTCTAAAAACGAATTGAAGAAAAAAATTTTGGCGCTGGCGCCATTGGCGCTTGGCGCCATTACTCTCTGGCGCCATTGGCGCTTGGCGCTGAGGTCCAGAAAAGCGCCATGGCGCTTTTGGCGCTTGGCGCTATTTTGCTCTGGCGCCATTGGCGCTTGGCGCTGTAAGTAGGAAAAGCGCCATGGCGCTTTTGGCGCTTGGCGCTAAAAGCCTGGCGCTTTTTCCATCACTACCCAAAAGGTCTGTGGTTTCTGAAAGAGCACATTCTTAGCTTCGCAACCGCGTGTGTCTACCCCCTTTCCGCAGCGACTGTTAAGGCGTGACTCACAATAGAATCAGGTGGACTTGCCTCTGCCAGCACGTTTCCATTTCTTAGGTATAAAATGGTCGCTGAACATGCTATAGCGGGCTGTGGATTCTGATAGAAGACAGTCTGGGCTTCGCAATGGTATAAAATGTAGCTATTGTACCTTTATAGTTGGGTGCCCAATAGTGAATAATGTCAGAAATGCCCAATTTTGGAAATTTTCACTTTCAAGTATATGCAATATATACGAATGGAAATTTTACATGTATTTCATTACTCAGTGGACCCATTAGAGTACCTTAGGACCATTTTTGCAATTTCAATTTTTTACCGGTGTCCAAGTTTTGTTCCAGGGGTGGCCATCGACTCGTGGACTGACTCATATACAATAACTCCTTTGAAGAACAACCGATCTTCATGGGTAATGGCTCATATGAAAGAGAATAAGCCATTAAAAAAAAAAACTGCCTAAGCTAGGCCCATATTAGGACAGCTAGTTTGAAGTGTCCAAACACAAATAACTTTTAAATTTGAATACAAATGTAGCAATAAAATATGTTGGTGTGCAGTGACAAGTGCTCTCAAATGAGCACTTTGATACCCATTTAAATTGAGATTGAGAAGTTATTCAACTTTACATGTTTTTCATAAAATGCACAGGCACCTGCAAACAAGTGACAACGTTCAGTTGATAAATGACATTGTGAATAAAAACGGTTGTTACATAAAAATCATACACTTGTTTGGCTGAACCATCCACTTTTCGGTGGCTTCAGCCATTTTTCAGGCTACCGTATTTCCTCGATTTACCCCCCCCCCTTGAATAAGCCCCCCCCCCTCGAAAAACCCCCCTCAAAATGTCCACTCTGAAAAAATAAACCCCCTGGGGGTATTTCGAGGAAATACGGTATGTAGGTAAGCTTATAGTGCTCAGCCACATGTACCCGTACCAAAGCACCCACCAAAATTCTCGATCTAGAACTCTAATACCTATATTGATATTTTCACTATGCAGCGTGTGTGAAGCCAGACAACCCAACCGATGGAAGTGTGCTGACCAGCTCCGATATTCTCCTCCCCAATACCAATACTTACCAACTGGGGGCAGAAATCAAAAGAACCTGCCAAAGTTTCAGCTACTTCTCAGAGACGCCGTTTGTGTTTGAGAAGACTGCGCAATGCATGAATAACAGTGACTGGGACAAGAACATTTTAGATGACCCTTGTGTCAAACGTTTGTATCGCACTGGTTTCTGAAGCATGTGCCAGTGTGGTCACCAATCTAAATTGCCAACAGCGTGCCTCCCGCCGGCCGCGGAGCAGCTGGGGGCGACGTGGAGCGTGGTGTACAACTCGTCGCTGCACAGCGCGTGGCAGGCGTACCCGTGCGGCACCTCGCTGACTGTGACCTGCGCGCGCAACACCACCGCCGCCGACCGCACCAGCGCCAGCCTGCAGCACCTGTGCCAGCCCAACGGCACCTGGAGCCAATCCCACACTCTGATAAATGTCCTGTAAAATGGCAAATGTCATGCAAATTGTCAAGCTATCTAAACTGCTCTGTAAAATGGCAAATGTACGTTTGCCATTTTCAAGGGCATTTTACATGACTTTTAACACTCTGCATGATTTTTGACACTTTACAGAGCAGTTTACAGGGTCTGGGACTGCCTCTGGAGCCACAGCCACTTGTACAACTGCAGCTCAAAGCCGAGTGCGTTTGATTACACGGTCATTTTTGTAGTTTGAATAACATTCAAATAAAGGATAATAACATGCGTTTAGGACTTTGGCTGTTTCGACTGTATAACGAAAAATACTGGGAAGAGTGGCGGTCGGACGAGCCATCGGCAGTGATCGACGGCAGCTCACTCACAAGTTCTCCAGTTCATGAAATGGTCGTCGGGAAGATAAATCGCACAGTCTATATTCTTCAACGTTAGTGTCTGTGGACATTTGTCATAAATATGTCTTGATGTGAACCAGGTGTCCCGGGCGCTAGCGCAATAGGTGTTTATTTCTTTGCCGGAAAATTTTAAAGCGGGGGTTGATTCAAGAGGCAGAGTTGGAAAAACGTATTTACGTTTACCTGAAATACCCGGTTATTCGGGTATTTATATTTACGTTTACGTTGACGTTTTTCAAAAATACCATTACGTTTTGTTACATTTTCCTGACCGAAATACCCAGGTACTTGGGAAAACGTAAAAATTCCGATATTTAGTAGTTTCTTAGTGGCAGCGCTCTCGGATGGAACTGCACATTTAAATGAATTCTCCACCAATTTTGATTGTTGAGCACTTTAAATGATCAGAATGATGTGGCCATCGCTTTAGTGCAGTGATTAGAATTATTACAAACAATACCTCAAATATTTCAAAAATTTTGAAATTGCTATAAATATAAATAAAATTGACTAAAATAGGTATATAACCATGTATATAGGTAGATGAAAACAGTGATTATAAAGGTGAAATGGAGCAAATTTCAACGATTTTGAGCTAATTTCTAGCATTCACTCTCATTTGTACAATACATGCTTGTGAATGTCACAATGTGACAGTGAAATATCTGCTTGTGACACCAGGTGCCGGTTCCGCAAGTGGACAAGTTAAGAGTTAAAAGTTAAGAGTTGAGTAAAATGACAAATGGCGAGTTAAGAGTAAAGTTAAAGTTTAAGAGAAAAGTTAAAATTTAAGAGTTGAGTTAAAAGTTGAGTTAAATGTTAAGAGTTGAGTTAAAGGTTAAAAGTTGAGTTAAGAGTTAAGAGTTGAGTTAAGAGTTGAGTTAAGAGTTGAGAGTTAAGAGACAAGTGGAAAATGATGGTAAAAAAATAAAAATGTGAAATTGGTATAGATACGACTGTTCGCTGGCATGCTGCCAATGTTGTATGCATGACATTCGAAAACAACGTATCCAAAAAAATTATCGCCAAAAAAAAAATCGCGGAACGTTGTTTCAGAATGGCCGTGCAGGGACAAAATATGATTGAAGATCAGCGTATCACGCTTCTGCAATGAATGACCCATTTGTCTTTTAAATCAACTTTTAACTCACCTTTTAACCTTTAACTCAACTCTTAACTTTTAACTCAACTTTTGACTAAACTTTTAACCTTTAACTCAACTCTTAACTTTTAACTCAACTTTTGACTAAACTTTTAACCTTTAACTCAACTCTTAACTTTTAACTCAACTTTTGACTAAACTTTTAACCTTTAACTCAACTCTTAACTTTTAACTCAACTTTTGACTAAACTTTTAACCTTTAACTCAACTCTTAACTTTTAACTCTTAACTTGTCTACTTGCGGAACTGGCCCCAGAAATTCCGCGTGTGACATTCACAAGCGCACAAGCACTTATGCCGCCCATGATTCAAGAAGTTCCAGTGAAGTTCGGCATGGAATAGTGTTTTAATGATGCTGCAATAGAAGGCTAACAAAGTTGTTAAAAGGTACGTACATTTACTCAAAAAATACGCGTACGCGAGTACGCGGTAAATACGTTGACATACCGTATTTCCTCGTAATACCCCCCCCCACCCTCGAAATACCCCCCTCGTTTGACCCCCCCCCCCTCTCGAGACCACTATGAAACAATCACCCCCCCTCGAAATACCCCCCCCCAAATTGAGTGTAAAGAGAACGTACATGAAACGTACATGTAACGTGAACGAGAACGTACATGTAAAGAGAACGTCTGCGTAGTGCAGAACACACGTTAAAACAATGTCGGAATCACGTTAGAACAGTGTTTATACCATCTACAAACTAATATTAGTCTACATAAGTCTTTACATGTCAGTTATTGATGCATTTTTCTACCACAGCGCACATCACAAACAACGATTTTGTACTAGGATTTCAAAAAAGTTCTTGCGAAATAATAACCCCCCCCCCCCCTCGAAATACCCGCCGGGGGTCTATTAGGTCATTCGTAGTGGCCATTTTGAGTGGGGTACTTTGAAAACGTACCCGGTTCTACATATTCTATGAAGAAAAGTGCTCGCTTTTGCAATTTATTGGGAACAAATTTTGTACTCACATTTACGCGTACGTACGAGTAAAAAAAAAGTATTTTACATTTTCTATATTTTGTGATGGGTAAAATAAAAATACTTTACGTTTACATATACTTTTCAAAAAGTTCAGTAATTCTAACAACTCTGAAGGCTAATACATTGGCAGTGGTTTTTCACATCTACAAGTATATGGGGGCACATTGACTGGATAAAATAAACTACACTAACATATCATGGCTTACCATGACACAATAGAACAAACAAATTTTATTTGTAAAAAAAACTTTGAAAAACCTCCGACCATCCCTATGTAAACGGGGTGCACGCCAGATCCGCCACCCAAATTCTGAGTCGGTGCCGGACCCCATATCTCCAGTTGTAGTGGGGGGATTTATTCGAAATTTTGAGGGCATATACTCGAAACCCACCCACTACTATATACGGGCTGGGGAAGGTCGGCGACCCACCTGAGTGTGGGTCGCCGTATAAATGAATAGTTATTTTGAAAAAATCGCTGTCCACGCGAGGTCCGCCACCCGTTGTTTTTTTGATATAACGGGCTGCCAAACTAAAACTGTTGGGGGGAATTGATCGAAATTTTGCGGGGTCGTACACGACACTCCCCACTACTTCTCACGGAAGGTTGAGCCCCCTGGCGACCCCCCTGAGAGTGGACCACTAGAAAATAAAATGATATTTTTGAGAATTCGCTGTCCAGGTTTAGCACTGAACAGCAAAAATAAAAATTACATTAGAATGTCCCTAGGAGGACAATGTATACCACTGTAAAAAGTGTGTATTCAAAAAGCAAATTTTAAAATGAAAATTTGATCTGGTATGAAAGTGTATTTGACACCCATACACAAGTTCCAGATTAAATTTCGATTTAAGTCAAATCCTTAATACACACTTTTAAAGCTGGTTTACAATGACTTCTAGGAGATGATTTAAGGTAAAAATTCGCGTAAACAACATTGCCCCAAAAATCAACCATGGAGGAGATTTGATGGGGTCACTGTAATGATGTCATCGATGACATCATTCCAGGAACAAAATTCGCCTTGTGGGGCAGCTTTTGTGTTGACCCCCATCAAATCTCCTCTATGGTTGATTTTTGGGGCAATGTTGTTTACGCGAATTTTTACCTTAAATCATCTCCTAGAAGGTATCGTAAACCAGCTTTAAAAGTGTGTATAAAAGATTTGACTTTAATCGAAATTTAATCTGAAACTTGTGTATGGGTGTCAAATACACTTTTGAACCAGATCAAATCTTCATTTTAAAATTTGCTTTTTGAATACCCACTGGTTACAGTGGTTATTTTTGCTGTCCAGTGCCAAACCTGGACAGCGAATTCTCAAAAATATCATATTATTTTCCAGCGGTCCACTCTCCGGGGGGTTGCCAGGGGGCTCAACCTTCCGTGAAAAGTAGTGGGGGGTGTCGTGTACACCCCCTCAAAATTTCGATCAATTCCCCCAACAGTTTTAGTTTGGCTTTAGTAGTACTACTTTAGTAGTACAACTACTTCAACTACTTAGTTTCTCAACTCCAAGCCAGGCTGTCCGCGAGATCCCGCACTTTTCGGTATACCACGTACCACGCTTATAATAGCAGATCAGGTAAAAAGAGGTCACCTGAAATCGATACCTTACCCGTGTAACGCGCAAATGAGCGCGCGCCAAGCAATACTTTTGGCGCTAGTGGCAAGCACCAGGCATTTTGTTTCTGGCGCCCTGCAAAAAAAGACCAAAACCAAGCACAAAATTGGAACAGCGCCAAGCCCCAAGTCAAATCTTGCAGCTGGCAATGGCGCAGCGATGCGGATCAAACAAAATGATTATTCAGTCACAACATTGCCAGCAGTGCCGGCATCTTTTACATATCGACAAAAAGTGGCGGGTGCACCCATTAATGACCAAGGTATGTATTGCCAGGTGCTAATTCCGCAAGTGCGGAAGTAAACTTTTTTCTATGGTTCAAACGGGACCCAGATTCCAAATTTTTGGGACTTTGTGGGTCCTATTAAGGTTCAAATGGGATCAACTTTTCGGGATAAGGATCGGGATTAGCATTGAAAAAAACGACCGATTTTGAGAGAATATAATTAAATATTATCTCATAAAATCTCTCAAGAGAAAAATATAATTAAATCTCTTGGGTTATTTTGGAAATAATCTCTGAGAAAATCTCTTGCAGTTCAAAAAAATCTCATAAAATCTCTCAAGTTAAAGTGATTTAATCGATATTTCAAGGTGTTTGACCCATTCAGAGTAGATGTTATGCACATTATGTGTTGTTTAACATTTTCATTCACAATTTCATATGATAACAGCATATTGTCTACTGATGGCACACTTTGTACTATCATGTATTGAGTATCTGAATAATGAACAAAAATATGGTTTAGGCACATTTTTCCTCAAAGTAGAATATTTACATTACTTTCACGTGTGATGATCCCCACAGAATTTATCAGATGACTTTTTCACCAAAAATTTCACCATATCTCCAAAGCATGCTGTCAACTCTATAGTTGTTAGAACCCAGTGCATAAGTTTACCCATTGCGCAAGTAGCAACATCCAGTGCCAATGTACACCCGGTGCTTAGGTACAGCCCTGTACTTGAGCACTGGGTCTTCATGGGACTGCAGGGGTTTAGTATGGTAGAGTGGTTAAAACATATTTATGTTTACTCAAAATATCATATACTGTATATCCTTGAATAACACCCCAGGGGAGTTTTTTTTGTCAGACATTTTGGAGGGGGAGTTTTTCAAGGGGGGGGGTGTTATTCAAGGGGAGGATTATTTTTTCCTCAGAACTCACACATTTTCCTTTGTATGAATGCATTCCGTCAATTCATGTAATCAAGGTATTTAACAGTTTAACAACAACAAAAACAAGGTATCCATGCTAAAATCTGTGTTTTTCAGTATCTAAATAATTCAAATACACATTGTGGATACACATATCAAATACCCAGAGAGGGAGTTATTCAAGATGGGGGAGTTATTTTTTCCTTATTTGGCCATTAGATGAAAATTGGTAAAAAGCACATGAACTAGTGAATTTGAAGGTGAAAAGTGGCAAATATAGAGAGATTTTCTCGAGAGATTTTCTTAATCAGGAGAAAATATAATTAAATCTCTCTGGAAAATCATGAAAAAAATATAAATCTCAGAAAATCTTATATTTCCTGAGATTTTCTGAGATTTTTTAAATATAAATCTCCCAGAGATTTTTTCAATGCTAATCGGGATTGGTATTTTGATGTTTGGGATTTGGATTGGGGTCACGGGTTCCGGATGGGTTGTTTGAGATTTCGGGATCGGGATTGGGATTGGAGTCACGGGATCGGGATTAACATTTTTTCGGGATCGGGATTGGGATATTGGGTAATGTTCTAGTATTGGCTTTTTCCACTCAACTTTCACTAAAAATGCCATAAAACCAGTTACATGTGACAGCAGTGGCATAAACTGGATGTTTATATACACATTCCATGGTGAAAAACTCATTTGGCAAATTTGGAAAAAAAATTCCGGGATAGGGATCAGGATTGTGGTAATGTTATTGGGATTGGCTTTTCTGAGATTTTGGGATAGGGATCGGGGTTTCAGGATTGAAATCGGGACTGCCAAATAGGGTTGGGACCCCGAACCAACCCGAACCGAACCACGGTTCCAAGCATATTTTGAAAGTGAGAACCGGAACTGAAAAAATACCCAAACCGGAACCGAGAACCGGCACTAATACCTGGAAATGACCTAAATACCCGAAAGAACTGAACTTTTTGTTTACTCACATGATTAAAACGATCATGCATAGTGATTTCAAAGCACCGTGCCGCTTTGGACACTTACTGCTAAACTGGTGGCAGATATAAATAGAAAATTCATACAACTATGTTTTAAGAATCACATTTGCAAGCTGGCAGGCTGTCATCATGTGTGAGGGTGCACTCAAGTATCTACTATATATACCCAAGGGGGCACCCCCTCAGGCCACCCTTGCTGCTGAAAATATTTTTTTTTGTGTTTTTTTCTGGCAAATATAAATGGAAAATCCTACAAATTTTTGTTCAGGCTGGAATTTGATTCATTTATAAAATTGGTTGGGGATGGTTTAGGCCACTGATTTTTTTTGACATATGAGATGGTAACTTCCTGCAACTTTTCCACCTCCTCACAACGCAAACAATCCCCAGACCAAAATTTTGCCAAAGATCAAACCTGAAATATTTTTTTGAACAAAACATAAATATTATGGAACTAATGTGTCTTACACAGCCCCAGGTTTGTCATACAGCACATGGTGGCCAGGGGCCAGTTCCGCAAGTGGAAAAGTTAAGAGTTAAAAGTTAAGAGTTGAGTAAAATGACAAATGACAAGTTATGAGTAAAGTTTAGAGTTAAGAATTGAGTAAAATGACAAATGATTTTACTCAACTCTTAACTTTTAACTTTGCTCTGAACTTATCATATATCATTTTACTCAACTCTTAACTCTTTACTCTTAACTTTTACATCTGCGAAACTGGCTGGTCCTGCACCACATTGTTGCACAAAGTCTGCATTTATATGGCCATGGTGAAAATACCAATGTTCAAAGACAGCATTTCCATAAAAGCTTGACCAGCCTCTGCAGCATCTGGATGCAAATCATTAAATGCTAGTGCCCATTGAATTCAGACAATTATCTGTAAAACAAATCTCAGGGGACAACTGGCAATGTGTCCTGTATTTTGTGTAAATGGGCCAGACAGATGAAGAGGTCATTCCCAGAAAGTGTAAATTTCTGGTTTTTGCAATCACAATCAAAATGTTTGCACTTATGAAGTTCTCAATATGTTTGAATGTTATGACATGGCTTATATCTGCAATTTGGGATGGATTTTTGTGTGGCAGTAGTAGTGGGGGGACAGCAGGGGGTAAAAGTATCCCCGCCACATATGTGCGGCTCTGAGCGAGCCATTTGTGATTATTTTTTCATCAAAAAACCGCCAGCACAAGCGTATCCATTGCTTGTGTTGGCAGCATGCCAAAAAATGGCAGTGCGCTTTCCCGCAGCAATATACTGTGTGGGATTCCGAAATTTTCCAATTATATTTACCAGAAAAAAAATAGAAAAAATATATAGAAGGCTGTCACGGCTGACCAGGGGGGTGCTTGGGGGTGCCATTTGGGGGCAATGTAAAGAAATGTTGGCCCCACATTGACACAATATTTTAGCAAGATTGAGCTGATCATTTGCACATGAGAATATTTCGAAAATTGACTACATCAATTTTTCATTCATATTAGCCCCCAGTTTATATTCCTAGCCAGGGGTGGAAAATTGGACATTCTTCAATGATCCCAATGACTTCTTCAAATTGCTACTTTTGCTTTTTTTCTAAAAACTTCAAAAGTGTTTGTAAATTTCCCCATTCTGTCAAAATACACTGAATTTTAACATTCTTGTTTTTTTCATATTTTTCATTCATATTTTAAATTTCAAAATCACTTTTTTTCCAAATATCCATTTTTTATGTGACCTACCTAGCCATTCTAAGCAACAACAAGATTGACAGAGATACTCAGTTTGCATTTGTATTTGAACATTGTTTCACACTGCCATTCAGGTGTGTTTTTAGATCATTTTTGAGGCATAATAGAGAAAAACCATTCAAATAAGAACTTTTTCAAAAATACCAATCCCAATCCAGAAAAATGCCAATAATGGTCCCGATTCGATCCCGAGACACTTATTCCGATCCAGATCCTGAGATTTGGAAAAAAAACAATCCCGACCCAGATCCTGAGTTCCAATTCCGATCCCAAAAACAAAAAAAACAACCCCTGTTGCCACCTTGGCAATAAAAAGAGAGTGATTTATTTGTGAAAATTTAAGTATATTTATCTAATAATTATTCTAAGTATCAGTGTCACTACATGTGGTAGTATTTAAGCAGTAGTGAATATGTACATGGGAGCTAATACATATTGTATGCTTACTTGTGAATGTTTAGCCACACCTGCAGTTAGTGTTTGGGCGGGTGTGTACTATTGTATACTTAAATATTGTATTAAGTTGGCACCAGGCTGTCCGGGAGGGGCACATATGTATGTGCCCCTGCATGTGCCCCCTATGTATGTTCCCCATACTTGGGAACATGCACGCAATAAAAAGAATGTATGTTTCCAGCTGTGGGCACATGCAACTTTTGAATACAATGCATGTTCCCGCGCTTGGAAACATACACGCGTGTATGTTCCCCATGATTTGGGGCACATACATTTCAGAAAAATGTGTATGTGCCCAGTTTTGGGAACATACATACTTTTTGAAAATTGTATGTGCCCATGCTTGGAAACATACTTGGAAAAACAATTAAGAAATTTATATAAAATTGCATAAAAACAGTAATTGGGAATGGCATTGAAAAAATTGTTGATTTTAAAAAATAAAATTAAAAGCAATCTCAAAAAATCTCGCAAAAAGACGATATTATAAAATCTGCAATTATATTTGAGGCGTCCACTTATAAACTAAAAGCATATAAAAATTCAATAAATACAGTGTCACAATTACCGCAACAATCAAATATGTGGCATTTCTCACACCCCAAGAAGGCAATGGAAATCAGGTAGATAAATAGGCAACAATCATTATATTGGAATTAAAAAATGCAAATTGAAAATAATTTCATGATCGGACACAGCTCACAGTCAATTTGTACACTGTACTCCATGTATTTTCTGGATTTCATAAACTAATAACTCTTCAATAACCTATGAATGACCCTCTGATAAAAACCGCACAGAAATGATTTATACTCGGCGGACCGCAATTATGTTCCTACCGTAATTTAAGGAATGAAATTGTTTGAAAAATTTTGTAATTAACTATTCCATAGTAAAAACGAAATCTTATGATGAAAAAACTGTATAATTTTTGGTTCATTATTCAGATGGGTTACGGTAGGTTTCCATACTGAGTGTGATTTCCGCTGAGTAAACCAATTGACTTTGAGCGTTGCCGTGGTTTGACACTGTGCTTCTTAAATGCATGGTGTCCCAAAATGCTATTCTGACACGGTCAAAAGTCATGTAAAATATTTGGACCATCTTGTAAAATTTTTGGCATTTGATGGTGCCAATGGCTCAGTGTTATCTCCGGTCTTTCTATTTATCGACCTTTACCAGTTGATCCATTGAAAATGTACACAAGTATTTATATAATTTTATTCATGAAATAAAACAATTTTGGAGGTTTTCTGCAGATTCACTGTTTAGTTTAATGTCACTGTTTAGTTAGGTAAATATGAAGTTTTTGAAAAACAATTTTCATCAAACCATTTTCTTCTTGCAGTTACATTTTGGAACACCATGCATTCACAAACTCAACGGCAAGGATCAAAGTAAATGAGTGCGGTGCTTTATGATTTATAGGCCACACTTTACACAAAACAACCCATGCGCCTTGTGGTTTATCGATGTTTAGCATTCCACGCTGCAATTGGGAGCAAACTTTGTGAACGTGCCGCGACCACTGCACACATGCAACGTGTGCCATCTGATTCATACTGATTCATACTTGATTCATTCATTTTATTCATTATATTAAATTTTGAATTCATGCTCTGATACTCAAATATTGCTCAATTTCCATTGGCCCTGCGCACACTAGTTTTCACACGGAATTTTGAAAACTCATAAATGAGCTTTTAACATGTTTGAGTTTTCCACAATGAGTTATTTTTAAACTCCGTCAACTGTAGTTGACGTCCACCTCGTTGTAGAAAACTCAAATGTGTTCTAAGCTGATTTGTGAGTTTTCCAATATTCGTGAGAAAACTAGTGTGCACAGGCACAATAAAACAAAATACTTTTCATATTGAAAATGTGTGAAATGTAGGTGGAAAATAGAATGGGAGCAAACTGAAATTGAGTGCTGATAAATCTGCTCTGAATGTATTTGAGTTTACCACAATTTTAAATCCTCGTCAACTGGTGTTGACAGACGCCTCATTATGTTTAACTCAAATGCCATCAAAGCCGATTTAAGAGTTTACTAAAATGTGAATTGACTGGGAGTAAATTAGTGTGCACAGCGCCATTATGAACTTCTGTTTGTAAATGCCGCAAGTTCAAAAAACAGTGTGGCAGACACCAAAGCGGAATGCATTTTGATTGACCTGCCGGGTGGCTCGCACAGGATCAGATATTTGGTTCAATCTGGATTATTCAGCGCGTATTTCATTCTTTTACATTCCATTTTTCCCATTGTGTTTTATTTAACCCCCTACCCTCTCCAGATATTTAAGTTGATATCTCCAAAAACGATTTATCAAGTTTTTTATAAGTACGCTTATTTCATTAGTCCTCATTTATAAGTTTGATTTCCAATTCTTTTCCGATTAAGCGATCCAATGGATGAGCACATTTTTTATCATACAGCGCTTCACTGAATCTTTGAACTTTCAGCTTTATCAACTTTTAGAAGTGGACGCCCCAAATGTTCACAATATTGGACGTTGATTGTGTATGTGCCCAGTACCGGGAACATACACTCTTTTAAAAACATGTATGTGCCCGCGTTTTGGAAACATACATGCGTGCGCACGCGTGCATGTGCCCAGCCACGGGAACATACAAACACGCATGTGCCCGATGGTTTGGGCACATACAAACTGTAAACATAATGTTTCCAAGTTTGGGCACATGCAAATTTGTATGTGCCCAGTGTACCCCAGTTTGTATGTGCCCCTCCCGGACAGCCTGGTTGGCACATTTACTATTTAGTTGGAACATCATCCCTCTACTTGGCACGGTTTACTATTAGTTAGGATGTCATCCCTCTACTTGGCACGGTTCATTATTCAGTTAGGACATGATGTCAACTCACTATAGCTTGAGTGCTGATTGGTCAGAGGTTATTGAGCCAGACATTCCATCTATAAATTGAGTATAAAAGTAGCCGCTTGAGGGCTATTCAAGTAGTCTACCAGAGTTGTGAGGAAGCTATAAAATTGGTGAAATATTCACAACTTTTATCTAATAAAAGAAAACATCCATCTCTGAACCTGGACACCTGAACTCTCAAACCAAGCCAACCACTTCAGTCTTCACACATCAACAGAGAGCAACCTCAAACACAACCTTCAATCAATAAGCCAAGCTGACTTCCATAAACTAGGGAGAAAATACCCACCACTGACCACACAATCACAACATGGCGCAGCCTGCAACTGGAATCATGGCACAGTGAGGGAATGGCACTGCAGTTCCACAGTTAGTGGGTTCTGGATCAATTAGAAGGGTTTTGGGACAACAGAGGAAACATGCAAAGACTCTGTTAGCAGAGGTGGCACCAGTTTTCACCCATGTGAAAGAGAGTGCCACTCATGAAAATGTCCCAAATGCCAAATAGACCAGAGTGGTTATGGCTAATCTGAGAGACAAGTGTGAAGCAAGTAGACAGAAATTAACAGAGAGAGACAAAGAATGGCAAAATGTTGTGACAAATTTAGAGGCTCTTTCAAATAAGGGCATGAAAGAATCCCAAGTCATTCTGAGTGAAGAAAAACAGAAATACACAGAACACTAAGGAAAGTGCAGAAGGACACTTTAACACGATTCAACAGCTAGAAGACAAAATCATTGGATTGAACATTGGTATTCAATCACTGGAAGAATACCTGCAAAAAGTCACTGGCACAGGGACTAGCTCATTCTCTCAGCGACAGAACTCCAACCCAGCAACAACCACAGTTAGCCAGGGTCAACCAAATACAACTCAGAGGACAACACCAAGGTTGGTAGAGGCCAAGTTGCCTAAGTTAGAGTTGAGGGACTTTACTGGTGATGTCATCCAGTGGGATGCTTGGTGGCAATCATATGAGCAAGTGATACACAAAAGGACAGATATGGCAGTGATCACAAAGTTCCAGTACCTGCTGAAATATGTGACTGGGGAGGCATTTGATGCCATTAAAGGAATCAGGGTAGTTGAGGGCAATTATGAATTGGCAATTGAGATCCTGCAAAAGCAATATGGAAAAACAAGAGACATTAAAAGAAGATTGTATGCAAAACTCCAGCAAGTACCAGAGCCAAAAGGACATTACAAAAGCTTGCAGAGTTTTCACAGAGAAGTGCAGTCACTGGTGTACCAACTCAGATCTCAGAATGAAGACATGAACAATTATGCAACAGTTGAGATGATCCAAAATTCCTGGCAACATCAGACTTGAAATTGTCAATTTAAAGGGTGAAGAGGAAGAATGGTCAGTTGCAAACATCTTGAGCAGTTTGGAAAAAATCATTGAACAGAGGACTGAGGCTGATACAGAAACATCAGATAAACAAGAGTCCAACTTCAATAAGAACATGCATCAGAAAAGAGATCAGAAACCAGTAACAACCACCAGAGCATTCTCAGCTTCAACAAACAACAACCCATATTGCATCTTTTGTGAAGGGAATCACTTCAGCTCAGAGTGCAGGAAACATGCAACAACTCAAGACCAAATGCAGAAATTGATGCAATCAAAAGACAGATGTACCAAGTGCACCAAAAAGGGACATTACAAGAGGGACTGCAGAACCAACCTCAGATGTTTCTACTGCAAAGTCAGAAATCAACATGCTTCAGCACTTTGTCCAGAACAGTTCAGTAATGGGATGAAACAGCCTAGTAAAGGCAGTGGTGGGCATAAATCCACCAACCAGGGCAACAAGCCACAGACAATGACTGCCATGGCAATGGCAGGTCGACCAATGGCAGCCACAAAATTGGACAAATTGGATGCCACAGACAGACTGCATCAACCAACAGAAGAAACAATGAATTCAACAATTGATGTGGAATTCACCAATGCAACAATAAACAAAATGCAAACAGAAACAGGGACATTTCAATACAGGCCAGTCAGAATGCAAACTGCCAAAACAATGGCATACAACCCAGAAGATCAGTCAGTACCTTGGCAAAGTGCCAAGATCTTCTTGGATTCAGGGGCACAGATGACATTTGTGTCAAAGGAGTTCATGAAGTAGTTGAAGCTTCAACCCAAAATTGCAGTAACTATTGGGCTGGGCACCTTTGGAACCAAAAAAAATGAATGTCAATGCTGAGATTGTGGAGCTGGACTTGCAATTGAAGGATGGCTCCAGACAGACAATCACAGCAAATGCATTTGAAACACTGGCTACAATCCAACCCCACCATAACCTGTCAGACAATGATTTGGAATTCATCCAACAGAAGTGGGGCCAACAGGCAAACAAGTTGTTTGCAGAACCAATCAACTCCAATGGAGAACAGAGCATCCCTGATATAGTCCTTGGTTTGGATGTGTATTGGGATTTCATGACCAAACAGGACACAATCAAATTGCTGTCTGGAATGCATGTGGTCAAAAGCAAATTTGGGCTGATGATCAATGGTCAGGATGGCACAACAAATGGAGACACACAAAGCAATAGTGTCTTCACAATGCATCAAGCAACTGATCAGAATTATGAGCTGGCTGTCAACAAGTGAAATAGCAGCAGTTCAATTCAAATTTCAAACCCAAGAGTGGAAGAATTCTGGGAATTAGAGACAATTGGAATAAAAGATTGTCTAATCATCAATGATGATGAAAAAGCAACACAGCAATTCCATGCAACAACTGAGTACAAGGATCTCAGATACCATGTCAAATGGCCTTACAAGGACTGCATTGACAAATTGCAAGACAATATAGCAATGTCATTACAAAGGCACAAAGCACTGACAAACAGATTTGCCAAATATGACAGAGGGAAGGATTTACTCCAGAGATACAATAAAGAACAACTCCAAAAAGGCATCATTGAGAAAAGTTTATGGTCAACCCACAGATGACAGAAAGATTCACTACCTGGCACATCAACCAGTGATAACACCAGGCAAAGCAACAACAAAGCTGAGAATTGTCTATGATGCATCAGCCAGCATCAAAAATCATCTCAGTTTGAATGACTGCTTGCACAGAGGGCCAGTGATCTTACCAGAGCTTGCTGGGCTTTTACTCAGATTCAGAGCTAACAGCATTGGCATCCTTGCAGACATAGAAAAGACATTCTTGCAAGTGGTGTTACAAGAGCCAGACAGAGATCTGACCAGATGGTGGTGGTACAAAGATCCAACCAAACCAGTCATGGAGAACAATCTGCAACTGTACAGATTTGTCAGGATGCCATTTGGAGTGATTTCAAGCCCATGGTTGTTGCGTGCTGTCATCACACACCACCTACAAGTCCTTTTGGAGAATGAGGGTTTGGCAAATGCACATTTGCTAGAGGGCATCAATGATGGAATTTATGTGGACAATTTGATCTTAAGTGTGGATTCAGTGGATCTGGCCAAACAGAAATATGATGTCATCAAAGCAGCCTTCAATTTGGCATCAATGAACATGAGAGATTGTACCACAAAAAGTGCAGAATTGAGAAAGTTCTTCAATGCAGAGGACCAGAGTGAAACAAAAGAAGTCACTGTGCTTGGACTGCATTGGGATACAGTGACAGACACACTCAATATCAGCAAACCAAAGGGTGCAGACAATCCACTTCCACAGAAATTGACATAAAGTGTTCTGGTTCAGCTTATTTCAGCCATTTTTGACCCAATGGGCATGATGTGCCTGGTGACCGTAACTCTGAAAGCCCTGATGCAGCAAATCTGGGCAGAAATCAAGTCAAAAGGTCAATTAGAATGGGAAACAGTAGTACCAGAGCACTACAATAAGAAGTTTGCAGAAATAAAAGAATTGCAGAAACAAGTCAATCAGATCAAGTGGTCAAGGACATTAGAGCCCATCAAACCCTCAGAAGCAATGGAATTGCATGTATTCACAGATGCATCAAAACAGGTACATGCAGCATCAGCATACCTCAGACAGCAGTTACAAAATGGAGAATTTGCAATGAAACTGATTTTTGCAAAATCCAGAGTGGCACATAACAAACAGAAAGGCAAACCAATCACAATTCCAAGGCTAGAGTTGTTGGGTTTGACAATTGGAGCTAGAATGGTCAAATTCTTGCTGGGACAAGTGGCAGAGTGGAACATTGTCAAAAGTTATTTATGGACAGACAGCATGTGTTGCTTGTAGTGGCTCCACTCAAACAAAACAATGGCATGCTTTGTCAAAAACAGGATTTTGGAGATTCAAGCCATCCAAGCTGAGACAAATGTGCAGGTCAACAAAATTGACACAGCTGACAACCCAGCTGACATTTCTTCCAGAGGATGTGATCTGCAAGAGCTTCAACAAAAAGAGATTTGGTGGATGGGACCAATGGTTTTCAAAATAGAGTTGCCACCAGATTTTCAACCAGAGAGTGAATAAGTGTCACCAGATTTGAAACCAGAGATTGAACAAGAGTTCATCATGCCAAAATCATCAATCTGGGTTGGAATAACCACACAACAAAAGTCAGAAACAAAAGACTTCATGTCAGCACCAGAGAATCACTTACAGATTGATTCAAACAGATTTTCAAAGTGGGACAAGTTACTCAGGGCCACAATCAGAGTGATGAGATTTGTGGCATATCTGAAAAATCAGAAGAAATCAGCATGTCGAGATATCACTCTGAACACCAAGAAGGCACCATTCATGGAAAGTGAATGGCATGCAGCTAATGAGTACTGGGTCAAAGTTGCACAACAAATGCAATTGGCAGATTAGATAAAACAGATCAAGGAGGCACAAAAGCAGAATGTGCCCTTCCAGAAGCATTTGGGCATCACTGGCAAGGAACTGAAATTTGACAGTGTCAAAGGGATTGTCAAAGTGATGACTAGGATTCCTGACATGGATTGCAATCAGGAATTATATCTGCTGCCATAGAAAGGATGCATCACAAAGTTGATCATTGAACATTACCACAGAAGTGTTATGCATGCTGGAGTAGCACACACATTGGCAGAGCTCAGGGAAAGTTTTTGGATCAACAGAGGCAGAGTCATGACACACAACATAATCAAACATTGTGTGGTGTGCGGAAAGTTACAGGAAGGCCATACAAACAACCTGTGTATGGAACACTGCCACAGAAAAGGGCAGAGCTGCATAGGCCATTTCACCATGTAGGCATGGATTACTTTGGCCCATTATGGTATCAAGTAGTGAATGATGCAGGGCAGAAAGCAAGCAAAAAGGCATATGTCCTTCTGATGACATGCCTCAGCACAAGAGCTGCACACTTGGAGCTTGTGCCAAATATGACAGCAGCAGAAACTCAGATGGCATTCTCCAGATTTGAAAGCAGAAGGAATACACCACACAAAATCTAATTGGACAATGCACCACTATTCAGACAATTGGCCAGGAATCTGCCAAACATACAATGGATCTTCATAACTCCATTTGCACCATGGCAAGGTGGAGTGTATGAGAGAATTGTGGGGATTATCAAACAACTCATGAGGAAAGCCCAGGCATCAAATTACAACCCATTGTTGTGCTGGATGGAACTCAGCACAATGGTCTTGGAGGTGGAAAGGGTGTCAAACTGCAGACCACTGACATATGTGGGTGATACAATGGACATGCTTCAAGTCCTGAGGCCAATGGATTTTCTGCTGGGGGACCACACAGGATCAAATCCTGTGGAAAAAGTACTGACAGAAAATAAATGTAATCAAAGTAAGGATCCTGATCCAGAATACATACCAGCCAAAAGCAAAAAACATAAAATGACAGAAATTTGGGATGCAATTCAACAGAAGGAGAAATTATAGCAGTTATGGCAGAAGCTGTATCTGGATATGCTCAGACATAGATACAACTTTGGGAAACAAAGCAATAGAGATGTCACAGCAGAACCCAAAGTTGGTGCAGTTGTACTGAACAAAGAGCAGAATTTACCAAGAGGTGCATGGAAACTAGGTAGGATTCAGAAATTGAACAGAAGCAAGGATGGATGAATCAGAAGTGCAGAAGTACAACTGAAAAGTGGAAAACACATTGAGAGGCCAATTGTCCACCTGTGTCCATTAGAAGTGCAAGACTATGATGGACAATGGCCAGAAAAAGTTAAAACAGTTGAACATGGTGATCCACAGAATCCATCAAACAAACCATCACAACCACCAGACATAAGAAAGAATCCACACAGGGCAGCCAGGAGACAGCAGACATATGCAGATTTCTTCATGGTAGGATTGCAGGTGTTGACAATCATATCAGTGATTATGTCTGGTGCAAAAGCAACAACCAATTGGCAGCAAAAATACAGCAAACAGTTCAACCTGTGCACAAAGGCAAAATATGGGCATGCAATGGCAATACCAGACAAGATACACTGCAAATTTCCTGTCACAGACAAAGTGATGAAACAAGAAGTCAATTTATGGGCACAAAGGCTAGAGCCTCAGAAAGCAGTAGCATACAGATGCTACATTGATCATCACATCATCACAACCAATATGGGAATTTTTGGCAGCAAGGGCATAATTGGAGATATCCATCAGTTTGAAGAAGTGGATACCAATGAATGCTGGAATGCAGTCAAGACACAGAAATGGAAAAGCCAAGAAATCATGCAGCTGAATGATGATTTATGGTCAACCAATCAGACACTAAGGGTGGAATACAAGTGGTGCTGCACTGACAAAAAGAATGAAGCAATCAACTTTGTCATTGAAAAAGGACAAGTGGCATCACTGGATGGGCACAGATTGGTATCAGACTTGCAAGACTTGTCAGCATGCTCTCCACTGGCTGGATATTGTCATGATGTCATGCATGCTGTGACAGTCTGGAATGGAACCAAATTCAAACACCAATAATCCTATGAATTCCAAGGAAGATATGCTGGCAGCATCAGTAAACAAAGTGTCATTATAGAAGAAATTCAGAGTGCATATTCTGTGACACATAAAAATAAATGGCCAGCAAATGCAGAATGTGTACCACAGGATGCATTCTGTGTTGATCAAGGAGCAGTATTCTTACAATTCTGGACAGAGATGATAAACTTCACAGTTTTCAACACAAAAACAGATAACAAAGATATCAGTCAGATCTTTGATGCACCAATTGAAGCTGTAGAATTGGGGAAAATCCAATATGCAGTTCAAAAGATTATTGAAATGGAGAAAAGAGAATTTGGCTTAGTGTGGCAACAAATGTGCACAATGAAACAGAGTCAATTAAATTTGATCAGGCAATTCTTCAGACTGAATCCAACAATGGGCATCAGAGCTTTGATGAGCAGATAAGATGTTCATGCAGAATGGGCAGGAGGAGCTGTGATATTTTGGGAATGCAAGAAAGTAAAGCCAGTGCACTTTGCTGGAACATATGAAGGGACTTGTTACAAGTACACTCCAGTGCCAATTGAACCAGGTGGACAACTGTACCAGAGTTGTCCAAATACTGGTATTTTTGGAAAACGTAAACGTAAACGTAAATACCTTTTTCAAATCAAAAGTATCAATACTAAAACGTAAGGTATTTTTAAAATACCAAGGAATACATAAAATAAAACGTAAACGTAAAAAAAAATTTACACACAGTATTTGCCATATGCCATTGTGATTTGGAAAATACCATTATTTTCACATGTCATGACTGGCGTCACACCCAGACCCTATAAAATGCCCTGTAAAATGTCAAATGTCATGCAAAGTGTCTAAAGTCATGCAAAATGCTCTGGCAGGTGGCAAATCTTTGCCATTTTGCTGGGCATTTTACATAAGTTTTAACATTTGCATGAAATTTAACATTTTACAGGGCATCCTACAGAGTCTGGGATTGGCTGGCACCAGAGGTTGCACTAGCCCTGACAGTTTCAAGATGTGTGCTACTCACAGTTGTTGCAACTGGCGTTGTTGGAATTCATCACAAAAAATTTATTAACGCAAGGCTCCACAAATACCGTATTACCTCGAATTATCCCCCCCTTGAATTAACCCCCCCCCCCCCTCCTCGAATTACCCCCCCCCCCCTCAAAATGGGCAGGGGAAATAATAACCCCCCCCTCGAAATACCCCCCCTCCTGAATGATGGACATCGTGTATGCAATGTACATGATGTATTTATTACTACTAATTTGGATTGCAGTGACACTTTTACGCTCATTTTATGTTACAGATGTACATCTATAGCCCAAATATGACCTACTTTCTCACGTTTATTACCGTTTTTGTGTATGAAAAAGCATATTCTTTACTATGAATTTTACGAAAATTTCTGACAAAATAATAATAAAAAAACCTTGGATAAACTGCCCCTCAAATTTTGCTGGCAAAATAATAAACCCCCATGGAGGTATTTTGAGGTAATACGGTAAACAAAAAGGTTTCTGTGTTCAGCATTTGAACAAATTTATGAATATGTACCTAGTATTCCATGTGTAAGTGCAAGCGTGCAGACATTTTTTCATATACCACTTTTTTGTTTGTGTTTGTATGTATACATGTTACATTTATGCAAAAACATAAGAATAATGTTGGCTGCAGGTGGTGTGCACGTGTGAACGATCACAAGTTTTTTTACGTTTTCCCTAGTACCCGGGTATTTTGGTCAGGAAAACGTAACAAAACGTAATGGTATTTTTGGAAAACGTAAACGTAAACGTAAGTATAAATACCCAAATAACCGGGTATTTCGGGTAAACATAAATACGTTTTTCCAACTCTGAACTGTACTTTATCAGTCCAGGCAGCTCAGACCTCCTGCAGCATTCACCAACAGAGGATTGTAGACATGCCACTCCACACTATTTCCAACTAGATAATGGGGAATGGACAACAGCAAATGGACTAGGACATGTACATGTATCAACTTTGCCAATTGAATTGACACGGAAAGGCAAATGGACAGCCTTCACACTCAATGCATCAAGCATATTCCACATCAGCCTGGCCAACATCAACTTGAATTTGTAGGAAGCAAATTACCACTTTCAAAAGCTTCACCAGCTAGAGCACATTACAAGGAAATTGACAGATTACACAGCCAGCTGGGCACTGGATCCAGCTGTCATCAAAAATTCAATAGCTGGAGTTGGTCAAGGAATTGGAGGATTTTATGAGGGAGTTGGCAAGGAGATTGGTCACATTGTCAAAGGGATGCTGAGTGGCAGCAATTCAATGTGCAATGGAATCTTAAAAGGACCAGTGCAGTTCATGCTGAACTTACTGATCATTGGAGGGGCAATATTTCTAATTGGATATGGACTGTACATGTATGGGACATACAGAGTGAGCAAGGGACTTCCATTTTTACCAATCAAAGCATTTGGAACATGCTTCAGGGCAATCATCAAGCTATTTGAATTTTGTATCAACATGACAACAAGGACAGTTAGAGCAAAGCCAAAACAGAGTCAGAGGTCAATGGACAATGGTTCTCAGAGGGAACTCAGCAAACTGGGACCTACAGTTCATTATAATGCAGCAGAGGGTGAGGCCACATTGGTGCAAAGTGGTCAGAATGTGTCTGGACAACAACTGGTCAACTATCAACAGCATTGTGTATTCCAGGGAGATGACATTCTGTGATAAACACTGGATGAATCACTGGTGGCTTCACACTTTTGGCCTCTGGGGAGTGCTGCCATTTAGGCAATAAAAAGAGAGTGATTTATTTGTGAAAATTTAAGTATATTTATCTAATAATTATTCTAAGTATCAGTGTCATAACATGTGGTAGTATTTAAGCAGTAGTGAATATGTAAATGGGAGCTAATACATATTGTATGCTTACTTGTGAAAGTTTAGCCACACCTGCAGTTAGTGTGTGGGCGGGTGTGTACTATTGTATACTTTAATATTGTAAGTTGGCACGTTTACTATTTAGCTGGAACATCATCCCTTTACTTGGCACGGTTTACTATTAGTTAGCATGTCATCCCTCTACTTGGCATGGTTTACTATTAGTTAGGATGTCATCCCTCTACTTGGCACAGTTCATTATTCAGTTAGGACATGACGTCAACCCACTATAGCTTGAGTGCTGATTGGTCAGAGGTTATTGAGCCAGACATTCCATCTAGAAATTGAGTATAAAAGTAGCCGCTTGAGGGCCATTCGAGTAGTCTACCACAGTTGTGAGGAAGCTATAAAATTTGTGAGGAAGCTATAAAATTGGTGAAATATTCACAACTTTACTCTAATAAAAGAAAACATCCATCTCTGAACCTGGACACCTGAACTCTCAAACCAAGCCAACCACTTCAGTCTTCACACAACAACAGAGAGCAACCTCAAACACAACCTTCAATCAATAAGCCAAGCTGACTTCCATAAACTAGGGAAAAAATACCCACCACTGACCACACAATCACAACAACCCTGATCCAAATCCAAAAAAAGTTGATCCTGTTTCAACCCTACTTTTTACTTCTCCTTTGACTCATTCTAACGGTTTTTCAATTCTCCACTTGAGTAACTGGGTATACTCGGCGGACCACAAAGTATGCACCCAAAATTATTTATGTCTTGGTTGATAACGCGTTTGATACTTATGTATGCACTTTCACAAAACGAAAAATATTAAAAAAGAAGAAGGCGGAGTCGCCTACAAACAAGGAATGTTTCTTCCCAAAATTTTTTTTTTCTGGAATTATTTTTATTTTGTTAATGATGATGTCATGATGGAGTGTTTCCGTCAGAAAAATGCATAGCATGAGGTCCGCCGAGTATACCAGATTCAAGATAGTTTACTGATCATTAAAACACTCACTCAATTCCCAGGCAAATTCATGGTTTGTGGAGGGTGTCCGCTAGCTTCCAATACCAATCTGAACACATGCTACACGTGAGTACTTGTTACCAAACTTTTCAACAGTACATCGCATACCATCCCCATACCACACGGTAATATTTACTTATTTTAAAATGCACCCATCAAAACAGTTTGTGTTCACCACAGCCAAAACTTTTTAGTACTTATGCACTAGTATTTTTGGTGCGCAAGTGTGCAATTTCACATACAAATTATCATTGGCAATTGTTTTCATTGGTTATGTGGCATTTTTAGTATACCTAGAAGGTTTCAGTTTTTCATACCAGTAACGATGGCAAAAAAAGATTCGAAAATTCGAAAATATTTTCGAATTTTCGAATTTTTTCATAATTTTCGAATTTTTATTCCACCCCTGGAAAAAACACTTAAAAATCGATTTATTTTTTAAAAAATTCGAAAATTCGAAAATTCAAAAATTCGAAAATAGTTTTCGAATTTTTCAGGGAATTCAAGGTCTATCTATTCAACAAAAAGCTATCTTATGTTCAGCGTGATAAATAAAGCGACAATTGATATGCGGTGGGCCTGAAAAAGTCTAATGTAACGAAAAAAAAAAACATTAAAAAACATTGAAATGGCATCCGCGGCGGCAGCGGCGGACTACATCTATTTATGACATCTATTTAGGAATGCAGGGAGCCGCCCAAACAATTAGAACCGCGGCGCTCTACTTCCGCGGATAGAGACTCCGGTCTAGTGATGTGAAAAGCGCCAGAACTTTGGCGCCAAGCGCCAAAAGCGCCATGGCGCTTTTCCGACCCCTAGCGCCAAGCGCCAATGGCGCCAGAGCAAAATGGCGCCAAGCGCCAGAAGCGCCATGGCGCTTTTTGCTTTGGCGCTAGCGCCAAGCGCCAGCGCCAGGCATTTTGTTCCTGGCGCCGGTCAAAAATGGCGCCAAGCGCCAAAAGCGCCATGGCGCTTTTCATGGGCGTGGCGCCAAACGCCAATGGCGCCACAGCAACATAGCGCCAAGCGCCAAAAGCGCGATGGCGCTTTTGGCTTTGGCGCTAGCGCCAGGCGCCAGCGCCATGGCGCCTTTACATCACTACTCCGGTCCATCAAAAAATCGCTTGCGGGTCTTCCGAGGGGCAGTCACACAAACGTTTTTGGAATGCATTCTGCCCCAGTGAAAATGGTGCAAACTGATCCATATAAGTGTTTCTACCATTTGCCATGTTAAAGTGAAGTGACATTGTCATGTCACGCTTCACTTACAGTGAAATTAAGGTTAAAAAGGGGCTCCAAACATGAAAACAGTCCAAATACTGTGTTTTAAGCTTCAAATTCAATCTTTTTCTAAAAAAATTCGAAAATTGCCAAAAAAGATTCGAAAATTCGAAAATTAAATTCGAAATTCGAAAATTAATTTGGGAAAAAATTCGAAAATTCGAAAATTCATTTTAGAAAAAACACTTAAAAATTTAAATACTTTTTTCTGGGAGGTTTGCCATCGTTACATACCAGTAAGTAATAATAGGCCATGATATGTTACTGTAGTATATATCCAGTCAATGCAGGGGTATCTTGAATTTTGACCCTCTGGGTGGTTGGATAGATAGCTGAAAATTTTCTGGGGGTTGAAGGGGCGTTGGGAGGGGGGGTTCGCGGGAATTCAATATATAGGCCCTTTCAGGATCTATAAGGGAGAAAAGGGAGAAAAATCACTAAAAGTAGGTGAAAAATGGCTAAAAATAAATATATACCGCAAATCCTCGAATAAGACCCCCCCCTCGAAAAACTCCCCCCCTTGAATAACTCCCCCCTGTTAGCGAGGTGAGGAAAAAATAACTCCCCCCCTCGAATAACTCCCCCCTCTTGAATAACTCCCCCTCTGGATGAAAACGATACAATACAAAAATACAAAAGAATATAGGTATGCCTACAGCAGCGACAGCAGATACATGATGCAGTTTGTTGTCATTTTTGTTGTTGTTAGACAGGTAAATACCTGAATTACATGTGTTTACAGACTGCATCGATACAATGAATTAAGTCCAAGTTTCTGAGGAAAAAATAACACCCCCCCCCCTCGAATAACTCCCCCCCCCCCTTGAATAACTCCCCCCTCTTAAACGTCTGAGGAAAAAATAACTCCCCTGGGGTCTTATTCGAGGATTTAGGGTAAGCACATATATAGCCAAAATATACAAAAATGAACATGAACTAGCGATTTTGGAGGTCAAAATGTATAAAAAGGCACAAAAAGTAGCGATTTTGAGCAACAATTTGGGTATCATTTGTCAAAAATCGCTCCAGATAGGTAGATAGCTGGCCGATTTGGGGGAGGGGTTTAGGGGTTAGTAGCCCAAAAGTTTGCCTCCCGGATAGATAGATAGCTGAGCAGCCTCCAGGATAGATAGATAGTTGAGCAGCATTCAGGATAGATATTTAGATAGCTGGGCGGTTTGGGGGGGGGGCAAGGACTCCGTGCACATGTAAATGTGCCCATGTAGACCCGGTGCCCATCTAGCGCTAACCCGGTGCCCATGTAAACTCGGTGCGCATGTAGAGCCTCCTAGATGGGCACCGGATAACATGCGCACCATGTTTACATGCGCATCAGGTTGTAGCGCTACATGAGCACTGGGTGGGTTGCCTGCGGGAATCGTGGATGAGAGGACATTGTACTAGTGTTGCAAAGACATATTTATGTATACCCAAAATATGTAGGTATTTGGGTATTTATACTTACATTTACAAAAATACCATTAAGTTTTGTTACCTTATTCCGGTATCAGAGAAAACGTAAAAAAATATGTCATGTTAAAAAACATGTTACCTCAGCCTTGGTGAATATTACTTCTTCTCGGTGAATATCAGAGCACTTCTTGAAATTTTTATGTTTTTATTTATGTTTACCTAGGTATTTTAGAAATATAAATACATTTTAGTATTTAGATTCAAAATTTGGAAAAGGTATTTACATTCATGTTTATGTTTTCCAAAAGTACCAGTATTTTAGAAAACACTGCATTGTAAACACCTTCCTGGTCACGTCCGGCACCCTATTTTTGACTTTACTTGTGACACCCTATGTCCAGTTCTAGGGCGCGCCAGAAGCTAAAACTTGGAGGAGGTATTGGTGCAACTCCCCTCTACTTCGCATGAATTTTGGGGGTCGCTGCGACCCTTTTCAGGGTGGGTCGCCCTAAGTGCAAAATTTTTGTGTGGCTTTTATGGTGTCCCACAGCAGGTCCGGCACCTGCTGATTTCTGGGCTGTGGGAGGGGTATAAATCTAAAATTTTGGGGATATGTTACCAACACCACTCCCCTACTATACACTATTCAATAATGTGAGATAAATGTGAAAAATTTCTAAAAAATTATATTATTCTCTAAAAAACACCACCCCCCCCCCAATAGATGGATGACAAAAAATTCACTTTTTGGAACTTTTTTATTAGACACTTGAAGAGCTGGTTACGATACTTGAAAGGGAACGGTTTGATGTTTAAAGTGATGTAAAGAACCATACCTCTAAAATGCATGCATTGCAAAATTTACTTGGTGGGAATTTTAAAGTGACAATTTTGTAAATTTTTGTTCCTGCAATATGTCATTATGATGTCATAAAATTCACCCTAAGTAAATTTTGCAATGCAGGCAGTTTAGAGGTATGGTTCTTTACATAACTTTAAACATCAAACCCTTCCCTTTAAAGTATTGTAAACCATCTCTTCAAGTTTCTAATAAAAATGTTCCAAAAAGTGATTTTTTTGTCATCCATCTATTGGGGAGTGGTGTTTTTTCAGAGAATATGCGTATTTTTGAGAAAATTTTCACATTAACTTCACATCATTGAATAGTGTACAGTAGGGGAGTGGTGTTGGTAACACAACCCCAAAATTTGAGATTTATACCCCTCCCACAGCTTAGAAATCAGCGGGTGCGGGACCTGTTGTGGGACACCAAAAAAGCCAAAAAAAATTTGCACTTAGGGAGACCCACCCTGAGAGGGGTCGCCGCGACCCCCCAAATTCATGCGAAGTAGAGGGGGGTTGCGCCCATATCTCCCCCAAGTTTCAGCCTCTGGGGCACACTAGAAGTGGGGATAGGATGTAAGAAGTATAACCAAAAAATGGGTGCCGGACGTGACCGGGAAGGTGTTTACTTGTACATGGGTATGGTGTGCATGGAGACCGCATGTATTTAAACCCTGTGCCCAAGCCTACATGCACACAGAGTTTACATGCGCACCGGCACAGACCCGTTTGGGGGGGGGGGGTAACCCCCCCACAACGTCCCATTCAAGACCCCTGAGTCAATGTGATCCCACATACTTCCATAGTGTGAAACTTCACTCTCAGTGTATTCACTTTCGTTTCTCAGCTTGTTGGACATTTTTCCAAGACAAAATTCACTTGAAATCACAAACCTTTGATGTACATGATTCAAGATAAGAATGGATTTTTTGCCAGAGATGACCACTTATAATGCTATCCCATGGCTCAACAGCCATTGTATGTTATGGCTATATGTAGCATCACAAAGTACTGCATAACTTGTCTGATATATCTGTATATGTTGACCCATAACCGCATTTGAGAACTAAAAGAACAGTTAAAAAAAAGCATTTTTTATAAACAAGGTCAAGGACGTAGCCAGGGGGGGCGGCCGCCCCCCCCCTTCCCGGCCGGACCAAAAAATGTGCCAGAAATGGCACTTCCAGAAGACGATTTTGTCGACAGTTGAAAAAATTTTGCGCGCCAGTGCGCATGCATTTTCCCATCACGCAACGTATATTTTCGGCTGACCAGTCTCCGCAGCCTCAAACCCAGTGAAAATGAACTCAATTCCTGTCCATGTCGCTGTATATCCTGTAAATTACAGCTGTTTTGGCGTGAGTGGTGCCATGGCATGGCGCCTACGAATGGTGCCAGTGCCATGGCGCCATTCCCTTACTACAGGGGTAAAATTTTAGGGGGGGGCGCCGCCCCCCCCCCCGGTTCGCCGAGCTCTGTATACAATCCGCCCCCCGCTCAAAAATCTTGGCTTTGTCCCTGAACAAAGTCATTAAAAAAATTTGATGCCCTACCTTCTTAACCCTTTTTTGAACTTTTTCAGCTATGATGCGATATCGGGAGCATCTGCACAAGCCCCTTCAATGCCTGGCACAAAAGCCGGGTTATCAATGTGCAGATTTAGTGATGACCAAACCATTGCTGTTGGCGGTTCAGGCACTCGTGAGTATACATACACTAACCTACACAAAATGGGTTCTGTAGGTGCTGGTTGTTACTAACGATGGCAAAAAAAGATTCGAAAATTCGAAAATATTTTCGAATTTTTGAATTTTTTTGGAATTTTCGAATTTTTATTTCACTCCTAGAAAAAACACTTAAAAATCGATTTATTTTTTAAAAAATTCGAAAATTCAAAAATTCAAAAATTCGAAAATAGTTTTTGAATTTTTCAGGGAATTCAATGCAAAAATACACTCTTAAGTTCAACGTGTGAAATAAATCGACAATTGATACGCGGCGCGTATGAAAAAGGGAAACGTTAAGCGGCGTTTACACTTTCACGTGTGCCGACAAAAATTTTCTGGCTTTCATGTCATGGAAGTTGAATATTTGTTGTGTCTGACATGTGTTATTTGGAAGGCATTCAGCCCCAGGGAAAATGATGCCGCATTGTGCCTCACACACTAGTTTTCACCATGACTTCAGTGAAAACTAGTCATGTAAAAGCGCCATGGCGCTGGCGCCTGGCGCTACTGCCAAAGCAAAAAGCGCCATGACGCTTCTGGCACTTGGCGCCATTTTGCTCCGGCGCCATTGGCGATTGGCGCTAGGGGTCAGAAAAGCACCGTAGCGCTTGGCGCCAAAGTTCTGGCGCTTTTCACATCACTAGTGAAAACAGAAATTTTTCAAATGTAAATTTATCATCACAGTGGGATGATTCAATTTAATTTTAATTAATGAAAGTTTAAATTAAAAAATTTGAAAACAAAAACACATTTAGCATACAATAACATACAGTAACCTAAATGTCGCCATGACGTCATTTCAGTTTTCACCCATGTCGCCATGAAAACTAGTGTGTGTAGGGCCAATGTGCAAACACGCAATGCAGCACACTGGTCCCCATAACTGCTTCCATCCACCATTTTTAATGCTTAATTATGGTGAAAATAAGGTTAAAAAGTTATCAAAACATTAAAACAGTCCAAATTCTGTGTTTTAAGCTTCGGATTCAATATTCTTCACAAAAAAAAATCGAAAATTATTTTTTTAAATTCGAAAAACAGCCAAAAAAATTTGAAAATTGCCAAAAAAAGATTTGAAAATTTGAAATTCGAAAATTAAATTCGAAATTTGAAAATTATTTTGGAGAAAAATTTGAAAATTCGAAAATTCATTTCAGAAAAAACACTTAAAAATTATAATACTTTTTTTCCGACTGTTTGCCATCGTTAGTTGTTACTCACGCCGCCAAATGCTACAGCTATCAATCCCAGGGCAATGTTTTTGGCTAGTACCATATTTCCTCGAATTACCCCCCAGGGGGTTATTTTTTCAGAGTGGAAATTTTGAGGGGGGTTTATTATTTCGCCAGAAATTTTTTGAAATCCCAGTACTAAATGGTCGCTTGAAACGTACGCAGACGTTGAAAAATGCAAGAAAAACTGCCATGTAAACACCTTCCCGGACAAGTTCACCACCCATTTTTTTATTTCACTTCGAATGCAATATCTCCGTCCATGGGGATGTTATAAAGCTGAAACTTTGTATATATAAAGTTGTAAGACCCCTCTACTCCCCAACAATGGGGGAGGTGCGGCGACTCACTACAGGGTGGGTCGCCCTATATGCAAAAAAATTTTGTGGCGTTTTTGGTGTCCCAAGCAAGTTCACCACCCACTTGATTGGCTACACTGCGAGAGCCATATCTCCAGCTGTGATGGTGGTATAAAGCTGAAATTTGTGGGATGTCTAGCCAACAACCCCCCTCACAATACACCAGTGGGGCGTCTGCCGACGACCCACTAAAGCATGGGTCACTGCATATAAAGTTCACCATTTTCTAATAACAGCCCAAGTGTCCCAAAACAAGTTTATCACCCAACTGCATTGAAGAAATGTTGCAACAACATACCTAATATAAAACTGAATCGGGTTGGAACACTATTTCAACCAAAAAATTTTTTTTCAGTAGGGCACCCACCCTGTCCCATAAACGGTAGAATGAAAATTTCACTTTAAACCATTTTTTTGTTTCACACTTACAAAGTTGGTTTACAAAGTTCACTAGGGAATGGTCTAAGGTTCAAAGTTATGTAAACAACATAACCTCTAAAATGCCTCCATAAGGAAATTTACTTGGGGTGAATTCTATGATGTCAAAATGATGTCATTTCAGGAACAAAATTTGACACAATTTTCACTTTTTCATTCACCCCAAATAAATTTCCTTATGGAAGCATTTTAGAGGAATTGTTGTTTACATAACTTTGAACCTTAGACACTCCCCTAGTGAACTTTGTAAACCAACTTTTTAAGTGTGATACAAAAAAATTGGTTTAAAGTGAAATTTTCAGTCTGCTGTTTATGGGACAGGGTGGGTGCCCTACTGAAAAAATTTTATGAGCAGAACTAGGGTTCAAATCTGATTCAATTTTATATCAGGTATGTTCTCACAACATTTTTTTGTGATGCAGTTGGGTGGCGAACTTGTTTCTGACACTTGGGCTGTTCTTAAAAAAATTATCAACTTTATATGCAGTGACCCATGCTTTAGTGGGTTGTCGGCAGCCGCCCCACTGGTGTATTGTGAGGGGGTTGTTGGCAAGACATCCCCCAAATTTCAGCTTTCTACTGCCCTCACAGCAGGCTGACCGTGAAAGTATACCCCGTGTTATAGGTACGTGGTATACCGCCACGCGAACGGCATTTTTTTACAACGCGCACCAGTATTTATTTGCACGGTTTTGTTTACACTTATTTCGCTAACACGGCGCATTACGGGTTAAACAGGCGCGCGCGTAATAGGGGTCAATTCGTGTAGCGCGGTACGTTTTTCACTAACACACATCAATTGGAACAGATCGTGTTAGGTCATTTGTCATACCCCGCAGAAAATATTTTTTGCGGGTTGGAGCGTGTTATAAAGAAGCATATGAATATTTTCATAATGCATATGAATATTTTCCTGCATGCATTTTTTAGATGCCGCCTCATCAGAGGCGGTTTGCTTGAATACACCAGGCGCGAAACAGATAAATAAATACACGCGCCGATCAGATTCAATTATGATTACCTATGTAGTCATAAGTCATGTCATAATACATAATTGTACCTATGGAACCAAGTAGTGCAACGTTTGCCCAGCAAAAGTAGTAACGACTGTGTGGGTGCGCACCAGAGTTGTTAAAAGTACTGAACTTTTTTCAAAGTATACATAAACGTAAAGTATTTATTTTTTACTCTCCCATTGAGTACAGAAAACGTTAAGTAAATTTTTTACTTTTTCTCATGAGTAAACGCGAGTAAACATACTTTCCCCCTGGAAAACATAAATTTGAGTATTTTTCAGAAAGTTTGCCCCAATTTGCACTCAAAACCACTATTTTTAATAACTTCTGCTGAATTGAAGCAATTTTTGGCTATATATGTGCTTATATTTATATTCATTTTCGACAATTTTCGTACTTGTACAGTTTTTTGTACTTGAGTACCTTGAAAAAGTATATGTACAAGCGAGTACAGGAACTTTTTTCAAGAGGAAACGTAAACGTATTTACTCAGTACTCGAGTATACATATTTATCAAGTAAAAGTAAATATGTATTAATAACTATAGTGTGCACTCTATAATTTTACTCACTTGTATTTTACTTGTAAAATGCACTTTTTTACTTGAGAGCAGGGTTGGTTTTATAAAAATTATTTGTATACAAATTGTATAAAAATTGTATTTTATTTTGATTATTGTTTTATTTTATTTTCAAAAGTCATTAATAAAATAAAATGAACCATTTTACAAAAATTTTACAAAAAAATTACAAAAAATCAGAATCATTCATGCAAGGCCAGAAAAATGTTATTATTAGACCTATACATGTCAATTGTCATGACAAATATAAAGTAAAGTGTCAGTTGTCATCAAAATGTCAAGTGTCAAATTTTCAAGCAAACTGGCAATTGTCATGACAAATGTCATGCAAAGTGTAAATTGTGTATCTGAATCTTATGTTTTTGTATCCAAATTTTATGTTTTGTATCTGAATGTTCACATGAATTCAAAAAACAAAAATGTTTGGATACAAAACAAGATTTGGATATGAAGCATACGATTTGGATACAATTTGCTTGACAATTTACAGTTGAATTTATAATTGTCATGACAATTGAAATTTGTCATCAAAATTACCACTTTGCATGACCTTTTACATGATATTTGACACTTCACATTCCCCAGTTCCCCAGATAGACAAGTAGAAACTCAAGCAACAAGATAAATTTTTTTACAAAAAATCTGAATTTTTATACAATTTTACAAAAATACGAATCTTGATACAATTTTACAAAATTTTACAAAAATTCTAATTTTTATACAATTTTTATTTTTATTTTGAAATTTTTTATTTTATTTTATTAACTTTTCCATTTTATTTTTTTTTTATTCTTTTCTGAGATTTTGCCAACCCTGCTTGAAAGGTTTGGCATTTTACTTACTTGTAAAGTGCGCATAAAAATGGAGTAGAAATCTACTTGCCAACTTGTGTCTTATTACTCGCGTCTAGTGATGGAATGGCGCCATGGCGCTGGCGCCCTTCAATGGCGCCAGCGCCATGGCGCCATTGGCGCTTGGCGCCCTTTATTCTGGCGCCATTATTTCAAATGGCGCCATGGCGCCCTTGGCGCTTGGCGCCATTTTTCGCTGGCGCCATTGTGGCGCCCAGCGCCATTGTTTTGGATGGCGCCAGAAAAAGCGCCAAGAAGTGGTAAAAATCGCACTATTGTCATGTCCAAACTGCATAATATTACCTATTTGAATATAAATTATTTACTTTATATAGTTTATTTACCTACCGTATTACCTCGAAATACCCCCATGGGGGTTTATTATTTCGCCAGCAAAATTTGAGGGGGGGTTAATTTGAGGGGGGGTTTATTGTTTTATGGTTTATTGTTCGAGCGCCCGGCGCCATTGTTTTTGGCGCCCATTGGCACCTGGCGCCATTTTTTCAGATGGCGCCGTGGCGCCATTTTCTCTGGCGCCCTTTGGCGCCCGGCGCCATTATTTTGAATGGCGCCATGGCGCCTGGCACCATTTTTCCTGGCGCTTTTCCATCACTACTCGCGTCTAGTGATGGAAAAGTGCCAGGAAAAATGGCGCCAGGCACCAATGGTGTCATGGCGCCATTAAAATTAATAGCGCTAGGCGCCAAAGGGTGCCATGGAAAAGGGCGCCAAGCGTCAATGGCTCCATGGCACTGGCGTCCTTTGGCACCATTAAAAGGCGCCAGCGCCATGGCGCCATTCCATCACTACTCGTGTCTGATACAATATTTATCCGAGCTGTACATTATACAATCAAATTTACGTGGTATAAGCTCGGTATACCACGCTTTTGTGGGTTTACCAAAAATCTGACGGGGTATACGTTTTTTTATACGCGCGTGGCCTAACTAGCGGCGAGGTAACCAAATATCGATCACCCGCTTTGTTGCGTGTTATTCAAAAACCAATTGTCTTCGCACGCGCTCATTTGCGCGTTAGACGCGGAAGGTATCAATTACCGGTGACCTATTTTTACATAATTAACTTAAGGACGTGTTACGCACGGGGTACAGATGCAAAAATAAACGTGGTAACGTGGTATACGAAAAACGCAATTTCTCACGGACAGCCTGCCTCACAGCTGGAGATAAAGCCTTTGAAGTGTAGCAAATTAAGTGGGTGGTGAACTTGCTTGGGACACCAAAAACGCCACAAAAATTATTGCATATAGGGCGACCCACCCTGTAGTGAGTCGCCGCACCTCCCCCATTGTTGGGGAGTAGAGGGGTCTTACAACTTTATATATACAAAGTTTCAGCCTGATAACACCCCCATCGCCGGAGATATTGCGTTCGAAGTGAAATAAAAAAATGGGTGGTGAACTTGTCCGGGAAGGTGTTTACATATAAGACTCTATAGACTTGTATAAGTATGTACCGTATTTCCTCGAAATCAGGGTTGGCAAAATCTCAGAAAAAAATAAAAATACAATAAAAATAAAATGGAAAATTGAAGAATAAAATAAAATAAAATAAAATGGAAAATTAATAAAATAAAAATACAATTTTACTAAAATTTGAATTTTAGTAAAATTTTAGTAAAATTGTACAAAAATTCATATTTTTGTACAATTTTAGTAAAATATTAGGAAAACTCGAGTGTCTGTAAAATTCTATACAAAGTTTTCTATCCTGTTGCTTAAGTTTCTAGCTGCCAATTTGCAGTACAGGGTCCTTGTTGTTCCTTTCAGTGTTGTGAATGAAAAATATTTTTGCTCAAAATTGAAAATTTTCACACCTTTTTATATATTGTCACTTTAAAATCACTAATTTATGTAATTTTCTTCCCATTTTCTTTGTTCCATATCTTGAAAAAGCCCATATATTGAACCTGCAAGCCCCCACCTAAATACCTCCCCCCAAAATAACAAATTTTTGACTATCTTTCCCTCGGGAGGAGCAATGAGCTACATATCTATCCGGCCCCTGTGACGGTCAAAATTCAAGATACCTACGTCACAACCCGTGTCACACACAAGTATACATTAAATTTTTTTGTATTCATCTGCATGCTTCTAGCGTGCACTTTTTTTATGGCTTTGCATCCAAGATTCTGATTTTTTGTAAAAATTTTGTAAAATATTTGTAAAATTTTTGTAAAATGGTTTCATTTTATTTTATTAATGACATTTCAGAATAAAATAAAATAAAATAAAATGAAACATGAATAAAATAAAAATAAAATACAATTTTAATAAAAATAAAATACAATTTTAGTAAAAAGAATTTTACTAAAACCAACCATGCTCGAAATACCCCCCGGGGGGTGATTGTTTCATAGTGGTCCCGAGAGGGTGGGTTAAACGAGGGGGGGGGGCTCGAGGGGGAGGGTTATTACTTCACAAGAAAATTTTTGAAATCCAAGTACGAAATTGTCGTCTGAAACGTACGCAGACGTCGTAAAATGCAACAAAAACCGCCATTTATAAGGTTCTGTAGACTAATATTAGTATGTAGATGGTATGTACACTGTACTAACGTGACACCGACATTGTTTTAACGTGTGTTCTGCAGTACACAGAACACAAACTACAGTTATTGTCATGTACGTTCCCTTTACACTCAATTTGGGTGGGGGTTATTTCGAGGGGGGGGGGTGATTGTTTCATAGTGGTCTCGAGAGGGGGGGGTCAAACGAGGGGGGGGGGGGGTGATTGTTTCATAGTGGTCTCGAGAGGGGGGGGTCAAACGAGGGGGGGGGTATTTCGAGGGGGGGGTATTTCAAGGAAATACGGTAGACTGTATATATACACTGTTCTAACATAATACAGTCATTTTTTCATGTGTGTTCATTGCCCGGATGACAAACCGCAGCCTTGTCATTTACATTCCCCATACACTCAATTTGGGGGGTATTTCGAGGGGGGTATTTCGAGGAAATACGGTACATCCTGACCCCCCCCCCAAATCGGCAAGCTATTATATAATGTGAAGAAAATTTTGTACCAGATTTTGTAAATCACGATTTTTGTACTTTTGTCCATTTTAACCTCAAAATATCAATAAATTGATCTTACATCTATTTATGCGTTTTTTAACATATGAGCAGGGTTGGCAAAATCTCAGAAAAAAATAAAAATAAAATAAAAATAAAATTGAATATTCAAGAATAAAATAAAATAAAATAAAATGGAAAATTTAAGAATAAAAATAAAAATTGTATAAAAATTCGATTTTTTGTAAAATTGTATAAAAATTCGTATTTTTGTAAAATTGTATAAAAATTCATATTTTTTGTAAAATTTTATCTCATTGATTGCGTTTCTACCTGTTTATTCATGGATCTGGGGGCAGTCCCAAGCTTTGCAAAGTGTCAAATGTCATGTAAAATGTCATTCAAAGTGGCAATTGTCATGACAAATGTAAAGCAAAGTGTAAATTGTCATGACATGTAAAGTGTAAATTGTCATGACATGTAAAAATGAAAGTATCAATTCATGAAAGTGTCAAGCAAATTGTGTCGAAATCTTATGTTTTATTTCAAAATCTTATGTTTTGTATCCAAATTATGTTGTTGTTGAATCCAAATCTTATGTGAACATTTGGATACAAAAACATAAGATTTGGATACAAAACATACTATGGATACAAAAACACAAGATTCGGATACACACTTTACACTTTGCATGGCATTTGTCATGACAATTGCCACTTTGGTTGTTATTTGACATGACACTTGACATTTTGCATGACAATTGACACTTAACTTTACATTTGTCATGACAATTGACACTTAACTTTACATTTGTCATGACAATTGACACTTTGCATGACATTTTACAAATGATCCCAGCACACTCCAGTAGTCCTTCTACTGAAAATGCAAACCATTCTTATCAATAATTGTAACTTTATACTTGCAGCTAGCTAACAATACATACTGCATGCAACTTTTGAAAAGTAAGGGCAAAATTTGTCACAGGTTTTTCATGTATAGGTCTAATTATAACATTTTTCTGGCCTTGCATGCATGCTTCTGATTTTTTGTAAAATTTTTGTAAAATGTGTCATTTTATTTTATTAATGACTTTTGGGAATAAAATAAAATAAAATAAAATGAAACAAGAATAAAATAAAAATAAAATAAAATTTTTATACAATTTTTATACAATTTTACTACAATGAATTTTTATAAAACCAACCCTGCATATGAGTAGTCGGCTATTTCTTAATGTTACACTCTGTCACAAATTAGCTCCACGTTTTCGATCACGGTTCATGATGCTGCTAAGGGGCAGGGGTGGGGTTTTGTAGATTTGGACTCCCGCAGGGTTTCATATAGATAGTGAAGATACAAAATGTTTTCGCCCTCGCTGGGACATGAACCCGGGACCTTTCACATTGGGTGTGTAAGCTCTAACCGATTGAGCTACGAGAAGGCCACATTTTGCACTGCTCTAACTATAGTAAATCGCCCCCCCCCCCCCAGGGGGATAGATAGCTGCAAAAAATTCTTTTGGAGAGGTGGTTGGGAGGGGGGCTTTGCTTAGCAGGGCTCAAAATATAGGCATTTCCAATGTATAGAAGGAAGAAAAGGGAAGAACATCCCTAAAAGTAGGTGAAAAATAGGTAGGTATATAAGCATATGGGTATATATACACAAAATACATGAAAAATGAAACACAAGAAATAGTCATTGAAAGTGAAAAGATATTAATAGTATGAAAATTGGCAATTTTGATCGGAGCAAAATTTCTCAAAAATCGCTCCAGAACAGGGTTGGTTTTATAAAAATTATTTGTATACAAATTGTATAAAAATTGTATAAAAATGTATTTTATTTTATTTTATTCTTAAAAGTTGTTAATAAAATAAAATGACACCATTTGACAAAAAAATTACAAAAATTTTTTTAAAAAAATCAGAATATGGCATGCAAGGCCAGAAAATTGTTATCATTAGACCTAAACATGAAAAACAGATGAAGTCGCAAATTTTTCCATTACATTCAAACAGTTGCATGCAGTAGGTATTGTTAGCTAGTTGCAAGTGTAAAGTTACAATTATTGATAACAATAATTTGCATTTTCAGTAGGACTACTGGAGTGTGCTGGGTGCATTTGTAAAATGTTATGCAAAGTGTCAATTGGCATGACAAATGGTATGCAAAATGTAAATTGTGTATCCTAAATCTTATGCTTTGTATCCAAAGCTTATGTTTGTATCCAAATCTTATGTCCTTGTATCCAAATGTTCACATAAGATTTGGATACAAAACAGAAGATTGAAATACAAAACATAAAATTTGGTTACAATTTGCTTGACTATTGACACTTGACTTTACATCTGTCATGACAATTGTCACTTTGGGGGGAAGGGGAGGGGGTTTCAAGGGATAGTAGTATTTTTCACTGTAATGTTAGAAATTATGGTCAGTGAACACATTCATATATTCAATGTGTCAACTGAAAAAGTAGACATGAGTGTAAAGCTTTAAATCGTAGCAGGGAGATGCATGCACGGTGTTACATTTTCTGATTTAGTAGACATATTGATTGAATGTTTGACACATGTGACTTCCCGAAACCTATAAACATACCGTATTACCTCGAAATATCCACATGGGGGTTTATTATTTCGCCAGCAAAATTTGAGGGGGGGTTAATTCGAGGGGGGGGGTTATTCGAGGGGGGGGTTTATTATTTCGTCAGAAATTTTCGTAAGGATCGTAGTAAATAGTAGGCATTTGCGTACCCAAAATAGGTAATAAATGTGTCCGAACAGGATATATTTGGACATAAAAACGTAGATAGCTACACAAACTAGTCTATGTGTAGCTGCAATGCAAATTAACAGTAATATACATCATGTACATTGCGTACATGATGTATTTATTATGTACATGACGTACATCATTCCGAAGGAGGGGGGGGTATTTCGAGGGGGGGGTTTATTATTTCCCCAGCCCATTTTGAGGGGGGGGGGTTAATTCGAGGGGGGGGGGGGTTAATTCAAGGGGGGGGATAATTCGAGGTAATACGGTAAATGTTTTATGAGAATATTGTAATCAACGTCACTGTGTCAACTGCACGCACACGCATGACGCTCTTATCAGTTGACACACAGAAATTTGTTAGCTGTGTCAACTAGTGTGCAGGGCCCCATTAACATAGAACATTATGCCAATGATTTTTTATTGTTTTATCAAAATCGTGTATAACACAGAACTAAAATGCAGATAACGGCATTTCGTCAACCAAGGAAGTGTACTCATACTCGGCTAGCGCGAACGCATGGAGCACCGTCGCCCAAACTGCACACCCACACGTAGTATATGGTCAATGTGCAAATTACCATGGCTATGTGTATGTCTGCGGGGATCACTCTTCTTTCTCAAACATCTGCGAAAGGTGACTAGCCTAGGGATAGCCGAAGGTTTTTGCAAAGGTTTTTTAAAATAAAAAACGTTGTTTTTTTCCAACGTAAGCTTCGAAACCGTTTTTTTTAACATTGGCCAAAAAATTTAGTACTTAAGCACTAGGTATTTTGTAATTTTTTGTGTGCAAGCGCGCGACTACACATATACTCGGATGACATTACACCGGGAGGATCCAATGAAACATGTAAGCGCACGAAACATTTTGTATCATTACACACGCACACGCGCCCATGAAACACTTTGTATCATTACACACGCCCATGCGCCCATGAAACACGCCGGTTTGCCCATGAAACACGCGCGTGCGGTGTCATAGCAATGCGTGAGTGCGCAATCTGTGTACTGATAGTTTGTTAAGTAGAGTGTCGATAATTACTCTGATTGGCAAGGCGTGAATGCGCGGCTGGCAGCATGGATAATTTGAATGTGCCCAATATTGATTACCGTGAGCATAGTGTAAATCTGTTCATATGTCAGTTGAAAAAGTCTCATAAATTCATTTTTCTTGCGTAATGGAATTGTGTGTGAGACATCCACTTCTAAAAGTTGATAACTCCTAAATTTCAAAAATGTTATCAAGCACAGAAACAGCATCTGAAATTGTTTTCACACATTTCCAATTGTTCAAAAAAATTCCATCAAAACTTTTTCAAGTGTCATATATTGTAACTATTGGAGCTTTTGGAAATTTGCACTCAAAAATCAGCATTTTTTGATAGTCATTCATTTTTTCTGTCATTGTTTGATATCAACTTATGGAAGTAGATGCTTCATTTTGTTTGCAAATTTTTGCGCTGCTCTTTTGTATTGTGTTGTATTGTGTTGTGGATGTTCTATTCAACGATGGGTAAGTTCTCCAGAAAAAAACACTTTCTGTGTTTTGAGTTTTTCAAAAATGAATACCTGTGTTTTGAGTTGTTTTCACAAAAAAACTTGAGTAACTCAGTTTTTATTTCTGTGTTTTTGGTGAAAACCCAAGTTTTTTTTCATAAAAACTCAAGTTTTTACCCAAATACAGTGGGATATACAGATAATACAGATGCCAATTGTATTTTGTTACTTGTTAATCAATTTGGACCCTTTGTATGAATCTGTTGTTTATGTACTTGTGAACATTCCTTACTTTGTACAATAAAACATGGTTCAATTCCTCAAATCCAATGAAAAACTCAAAAAACTTTTCTGTGTTTCCGTGTTTCTGTGTTTCCGTGTTCTCCAATAAAAAACTCATTTGAGTTTTGAGTTTTTCAAAAATATTGAGTTTCCGTGTTCATTTCCAATGATTTTTTTGTTTTAATTTATATTTTTATGTCATTTTTGTTGAAAATGTGCTGTCATTTCACTGTCATTTAACATTTTAACGATTATTCAACATTGTATTCTGTATTTTAGAATTAGATGCCTCAATTATCAACTTTTTTCTTGCTTTTCAATGGTAATTATTAAAAAGCGGGAAATTATTTGTGGTAACAATGAATAATTTGAATATTACTAATTGGTCAAACAACCTCTAAACATTTTTTACACAGATTATCTATTGTTAACATTTTTGGTTGGAGATTTGCTGTGTTACAGTTGATTGAATCACTCCAATGAATTAATTGCTTATTTTGACACAATTAACACATCTAACAATGTTTACTGTGCACGTTTAACTATCAGAGGCATCAAACGCAATTTGGCACGCATGTAAATAGGTAAAATAGAGCGCTGAAAACGGTTGATTATACTTTTAAAAAAAAAATAAATGTGACGCGCGCACATACATTGCTATGACACCGCGCGCGCGTGTTTCATGGGCAAACCGGCGTGTTTCGTGGGCGCATGGGCGTGTGTAATGATACAAAGTGTTTCGTGGACGCGTGTGCGTGTGTAATGATACAAAATGTTTCGTGCGCTTACATGTTTCGTGTAGCACACTCCATTACACCATACATTTTCCCGGAGGAAACACTCCCGCGAAGCATCATAAGAAAGGGAACGAAAGTGCACAAAACATTACGGTAGTTTTGGAGTAGCGCCAAAAAAAATATTTGGATACGGTTTGTAGTTTCAAGTAACACGTTCTATAATCAATTTTGACAGCCGGACGAGTTTTCATCGGGGACATAATAATAGATTCGTGCACATGTATGGATAAAAAACCAACAAGACATAATTTGCACAAATTCACCCAAGTTAAAGTTTTGAATAATATAAATATGCACTGTGGAAATGCGGGTGCCTTTTCTGATCGGGTCATGTATGGGAACTAGCCTAACATCTTAGTTATCTAAGCGATGTTCCCCCATTTTTGCTCAAAATCGCTAAAATATGCTTCATTTTGCAAATGTTCACCTTCATAATCGCTATTTTCATCTATATATTTGGTTATGTACCTATTTTTAGCCTTTTTATTTATATCTAAAGCGATGTCAAATTTTTTGGCTGGCTGCCAAGTTCCCATACGGGTCTCTTCCGCCATGTCTTGCGCTGAATGCTCAATTCAAAAGGAAATGCATAAAATTCCGGTTGCAGGGGGGGTGGGGGGTGAATGTATATGAACTTTATCATGGCCGACCCAAAGCGTGTGCTTTTGATATGAAATATCATTCAAACGCGTTTTTCCAGAAAATCGTATTTATTGTATCTTTGAGGCAGGTATTTTGTAGGGCGTTGGGGGGGGGGGGGTCGTACCTAGGGATGGATAAAAAGCGTTTTTTTCAACGGCGCCACTTTTTTTTAAAGCGCTCTTTAAAAAAACGCACTTTTTTCACTTTTTTCAAAAAATGTCAAGAGACATTTCCTAAAACGCTCCCAAATATGGTTCTGAGTGAATATATACAGGTATATCATACAAGTGGCAGTATTTGTGATAATATGTATATAGCCATGGAATAGTTCACTTCAATTTGAATTTGTATTCAGGGTGCTAAAATGTTTGAATACTGAATGCAAAATTTGTTATTTGAAAAATAAACCCCCTGGAGGTATTTCGAGGAAATTTGGTATGCATTTTCACTTCCAGTTTTCCGTCCCAGGGATTTGTACCATTCTGATGTGAAATCCGTGAATTTTCGGCACCCTAGCATTGCGGAAATTGACACCAATGCATCTGGTAGATCGGCTGGTACGTAAATACCCCGGTAATTGGTATATGCCCCTCATACCTCAATTTTGGCACTGTGCCATACAGATAAAAAAGACGTCAGCACCGCGGAACGTTTTCAGCGGAATGTTGACTATCAACCTATCTAAGCATTACAATGTTATGTTTCAGAGTGAGTTCTACACTGCTGACATTACGCATGCTGCGAAAATCGTTTCCGCAGCACATCGAAATCCACGCAAAAATTAAAATGTAAATTTGATAAATTGAACGAACCGTCGGGATCGCGCGCACCTCATGCCAATGCATGTCACTCGGACGCATAATTTTTATGTAAAGTTATAGAGCAAGTCCTACCAAATCAACGATGTGGCGGGAGACGTCAACCCGTCACATCAAACGATTTGCGAGGACAATATTGCTTTTTCAAGTGTTTAGTCCATCAATTTAATGAATAAGAATAGACAAATATTGTTTAGCTGGTATTTAATAGGTTCCGCTGAACATATCTGAAGTTCTGCCTTTCGGAAACGCGACAAACTTGAAACAGTTGGCGTACACGCAATCTTTTCTTTTTTTATTTTTCTTTTTTTTACGAAACGTAGTTTCATAAGTTTCATAGTTCAGTATAAGACATAACTCCTATCTGTTGGTAGAGTATCGTGTCTGCCGAGTATACACATTGCAATTGGTGGTGCTTTCCGTTGGTTTTGAACCATTTGTAGTGTAAAAGCTTCCATCTGTTCATACTATGTGTTATTATAAGCCATGATCAGGGTTGGTTTTATAACAATCATTTGTATACAAATTGTATAAAAATTGTATAAAAATGTATTTTATTTTTATTTTATTCTTGTTTCATTTTATTTTATTTTATTTTATTCCAAAATAATAATAAAATGGACCATTTTACAAAAATTTTACAAAAATTTTACAGAAATTTTACAAAAAATCAGAATCTTGCATGCAAGGTCAGAAAAATGTGATAATTAGACCTAAACATGAAAAACATGTGACAAATTTTTCCATTACTTTGCAAAAGTTGCATGCAGTAGGTATTGTTAGCCAGTTGCAAGTGTTAAGTTACAATAATCAATAAGAATGGTTTGCATTTTCGATAGAAGGATTACTGGAGTGTGCTGGGCGCATTTGTAAAACATCATGCAAAGTGTCAATTGTCATGACAAATGTAGTAAAGTGTCAATTGGCATCTCAAATGTCAAGCAAAGTATAATTGTCATGACAAATGTCGTGCAGAGTGTAAATTGTGTATCCGAATCTTATGTTTTGGTATCCAAACCTTATATTTTGGTATCCAAATCTTATGTTTTTATATCCAAATGTTCACATAAGACTTGGTTACAAAGACAACAAGATTTGGATACAAAAGATAAGAGTTAGATACAATTTGCTTTACAGTTTCCACTTTAATTTATATTTGTCATGACAATTGACACTTTACTTAACGTTTTCATGAAAATTGACACTTTACATTCCATTTCATATGACATTTTGACACTTTACATGGCTTGGGACTGCCCCAGCTCTGCGAATGAACAGGTTGAACTATAAACAACAGAAAAAATTTTTACAAAAAATATGAATTTTTATACAATTTTTACAAAAATATGAATTTGTATACAATTTTACAAAATTTTTACAAAAATTCGAATTTTTATACAATTTTTATTTTTATTTTGAAATTTTCCATTTTATTTTATTTTATTTTATTCTTCAATTTTCCATTTTATTTTTATTATATTTTTATTCTTTTCTGAGATTTGCCAACCCTGGCCATGATATGTTCGTGTAGTTCCGTATTTTTATCCTCGATAAAGTCCCCAGGGAAGTTATGTCATCGTCAGAATTTTTCGAGGGGACGTATTTGAGTGGAGAGTTATCTGAGGGGTGGAGTTATTTTTGTCAGAATATAAAGTAGAATGCATGATCCATATATTATATATAAATGGGGTTAAATTCATGCATGTATCTGTATTTAATGCAATGTAATCCATGCTAGTAAACCCCATTTGCAAAAGAATACATTCCTTTTACATACATATTTTACTTTTTACAACTGCATACATATTTACGGCATTTTTTACATATATGACTTTCCCACCCATAGAGTAGGGGGAGTTAATCGAGGGTAGTTATTTTTTCCTCAGTCAGCTAACAGTTATTCGAGTTGGGGGGGGAGTTATTCAAGGTGTGGTTATTCGAGGATTTACAGAATATAATATCCTGTCAATGTGCCCCCATTCACTTGTTCAGTATGAAACATTACTTCCAATCTATTAGCCTTCTATTGTAACCTACCGTATTTCCTCGAAATACCCCCCCCACTCGTTTGACCACCCCCCCCCCCTCTCGGGACCACTATGAAACAATCACCCCCCCCCCTCGAAATACCCCCCAAATTGAGTGTAAAGGGAACGTACATGACAATAACTGTAGTTTGTGTTCTGTGTACTGCAGAACACACGTTAAAACAATGTCGGTGTCACGTTAGAACAGTGTACACACCATCTACATACTAATATTAGTTTACAGAACCTTATAAATGGCGGTTTTTGTTGCATTTTACGACGTCTGCGTACGTTTCAGACGACAATTTCGTACTTGGTTTTCAAAAATTTTCTTGTGAA
>OZ038450.1:31468104-31493373 GCA_964036195.1 Sphaerolaimus hirsutus | reverse complement strand
AATCCTACCTGAAACCTGAAACCTGAGCAATTGACGCCAAGATTTTCCTGAGTTATAACCATGTGCTCTATGGCTGACCACCCCCCTAAAATGCTACCCTCCAGTGAACAGTAATTGTTGTTGTTGCTATTTTGAAGATTTGTTCTTGTTGCAATTTTGAATTGTTGTTTTCATTGACTTTCCGTGTTGGATCAATACGTAAATGAAATGATGAAGTGGCAAACTGGTCCACATGAGTGCTTCCACCATTTGTGATGCTAAATTACAGTTAAAAAAAGTTAAAAACGATCCAAATGTGATAACTGTCCAAACTCTGTGTTAAAGGTTCAAATTCAACACTTTTTCACTAAAAAAAATTGAAAACTAACCAATAAAATTCGAACTGCCAAAAAGCTTTCAAAATTCAAAAATTTGAAATTTAAATTTGAAATTCGAAAATTAATTTAAGAAAAAAACACTTAAAAATTTAAATACTTTTTTTCCGGAGGGTTTGCCATCGCTAGTCGCATGCAACATGCTGAATGCTGAACTTAAAATATGTGACTGAACATCCATTTTAATTAAGATTCAGCAGAATTTGAAAAGTACGAACGCTGAACATTCACTCACCCCAAGACGGATTCACTATAACATTCACCCAGATAATCACCAGCCACAGGTTGTTTTTAACACCATTTTAAGAAGAATTAGGTACGGTAGTCGGAAAATGATGACAGGCGCCAGAACTCACACAAAGTTGGAAAATGATGACGCAACAACGGTAAATAAGTGTCAAACAATGGCAAACGTCACCGACGTAAATGCTTAGGTTACCAGGCGCTATGCAGCAACTGACAGATTGGCAACTGTGATTTGGTCGACGCGACGCTTCAAATGTCACTAGTAGGTTCTGGAGCTGGTACAAGACGTATGTGACTGCCATTTCCATTTCCGTGCGTTATGCTGCGATTACAGCTCGGGTGTAAAATTGACCGGGCGTAAAATTGATTTTTGTGTAAAATTATTTACAGATGAATGGATAAAGATACAACATTGTTGTTTCAGTCAAAGAAAGCTTAGATGCAGACGTTTCTTGTGTCCAAAGTTCATCAGTTAATTTTAATCGTACTGGGAGTTATGAATTTTAGCACAATTTTGTCAATTATGCGCTGTAAGTGGCGTAAAATTAGGGTGTGAAATATAAAACATTTGTGCTAAAATTCATAACTTCTAGTGCTACTAAAATACACTGATGAGCTTTGGACACAAGCAACATCTGCATGTGCGTTTTCTTTGACTGATATTACAATGCCATATCTTTATCCATTCACCTGTAATTAATTTTATGCCCAAAAATCAATTTTACGCTGGTCAATTTTACGCCTGAGCTGTAATCGCAGCATTATAAGCGGTACCGTATGTCTCCGAGTTTAATTCCCGCCCGACCATCACCCGCCCGCAAAAAGTTCCATGCATAGTGCCCGGGTACTATGCAATGCACAAACATATTTGGAAAAGTAAGCGACCTGGTGGCAGTCCCAAGCCCTGTAAAGTGTAAAGTAAAGTGTCAAATGTAAAGTCAAATGCAAAGTTAACTGTCAATTGTCATGCAAAGTTCAGTAATAAAATCTTTTCTTTTTTGTTTTGATTGACACTTTGCTTTGCATTTGACTTTACATTTGACACTTTACTTTAGACTTTACAGGGCTTGGGACTGCTCCAAGATGCGTGCACCACTTCTATATTCATTCATCTATATGAAACAGGCGCCAGCAACGGAGAATTCGAGCGAGGTAGTCCGCTTTGCTTGCCAAATATTTTTTGTGCATTGCATATAGCATTCGAAAAATAACCCATGATTTATATTTTCGAAAATCACAATAAATATAAATAACCTGTGATTTATATATATTTATATTTTTTTCAAATTCTGAGTGATATATTTATATATATTTTTCAAATTCAAAAAAAATCACTGAGAAAATCACTCATACTAGATACAGTGTGGTGCAAGTATTGCGCTTCATGACTAAAACATTTTTGAGAATTTTGAATTTTGCAAGAGAATTTTCTCCTGAAAATCTCTCATCTGCTCATGTAGAGCATTATTGAGTTAAAATAGTGTTTGAAGCAGGTAAATATTGTGCCTACACACACTAGTTTTCACCATGACTTTTTTGAAAACTGAAATGGCCAAAAATGGTGACATGTCACCATCCAGTTTTCCACAATAGAATGTTGTAGATGTTCAGTTTTCACATATAGCGTGAATTTCAGTGGGGTTGTTTTGGCAAGTCACTAGTTTGCCACTGTGTTGACCTAATGTGAAAACTCAAATGATGACAAATGGTGATATCACCATCACTTAGTCGTCATTATGTGTGTGACAAAGATGTAAACTGTTTTAGTAACTTTTTTTCATCCTGCTATGAATTGTATTGTCACATTTTAGTGTATAAAGCACCTCTCTATCTTATAACATCCTTTTCTGAAATAAAACATAACATTGAATCAAAAATACCTGCTTGATGTCATCAAAAATGATCTACAGTAATTGAAAACTCACTTCACCACTTTTGAAAGCTGGCAACACTTGGTGACATCCACCACTGTTGCCAGTTATCAAATATGGGGGACAACTGTGGAAAACTGTCACCATGGTGTCACCAAAATGTCACCAAAATTTTGCCAAACATGTAGCCAAACACGCAAAATTTCACATCCATACACTTCAACCTTTCACGTGAACATCCACGTGTAAAAGTACTGAACTTTTTTCAAAGTATATATATGTAAATGTGAGTATTTATTTTTTACTCACCCCCTAAATACAGAAAATGTAAAGTAATTTTTTTTACTGAGTAAAAATTATCGATTACCGACAACTAGGTAATTCACACATTTTGGCTGATTCTGCCAAATGAGTGAATATCACATTTGACCGAAAATGGTGTAAACTGCTAGTGTGTGATTTTTTTACCCGATAATATGCCATCACTTAAGTGCAACACCATTCACACGTTACAATTTATCGGTTGTGTGCTAACCAGAATCGACTTATATTTTGAACACCCATTAACATGTTATTTTTTCTGTGTGATTTGACCTCCCAGATAAATAAACAAATGACGCGGGATGAAAAACAATGTGTTTTTGTCGGGAGAATTTGTGTGTGTTAAGTGAGAATGTGTGAATGTGTGAATTGTGCTGCATCCCTGGCCCTGAGTTTTCACAGCTCACCACTCTTGAAAAAGTAGCTTTGAAAACACTAGATGATTGCATGAACTACTGCATTTCCTCTAAATACCCCCCTCAAAATGGACACTATGAATTTATAACCCCCCTGGTTTAACCCCCCTCAAAATTCTCACTCTGAAAAAATAAACCCCCTGGGGGTTTTCAAGAAAATATGGTAAGTGAATTCGCACTAAACTTCCTTGGCATACCTGGCACTGCTGCAAGTACTAAGCACCTATTTAGTCAAACATCACTGCCACAACCAGGTGCTATAGGTTCAGTGCAACATGTTTGCAGTGAAAAATGTTTTTGAAGTTGTCATTGAGGCTGTAGGTTGATATTTTCACTTGTCAATATTGTATGGAATGAATACTGCTTGTGAAACAATAATAAATAGATTGTAGGATGTTAGAGTACATTTTTGTGCTTGCAAATGGTAAATTGAGCCTGCAATAGCCCACAATTTTGCTTGTAATTGAAATAAACTGCAAGTGATTTTTTGTGATTTTTTTTGAGCTTAGAGTTATTTTTTCAGTGATTTAATTATATTTTCTGAAGGCCTTGAGTGATTTATATATATTTATATTTTTTCCAAGTTTGGGGTGATATATTTATATATATTTTCCAAACAATTGGTGATTTTTTGAATGCTAATTGCATAGTGCCTGGGCACTATGAACCGGGGAATTATACTTGGAGACATAAGGTAGTAATGTAAAAAAGCACTCGGACTATGGTAAATACCACACGTCAAAAGCACCACGGCGCGTTTCAATTTCGTGCAAATGCCAGGAGCTTTTACATCACTACTCATAACCAGGGTTGGCAAAATCGCAGAAAAGAATAAAAATAAAATCAAAATAAAATGGAAAATTGAAGAATAAAATAAAATAAAATAAAATGGAAAATTTCAAAACAAAAATAAAAATTGTATAAAAATTTGAATGTTTGTAAAATTTTTGTAAAATTGTATACAAATTCATATTTTTGTAAAAATTGTATAAAAATTCATATTTTTTATAAAATTTTTTTCTGTTGTTTATAGTTCAACCTGTTCATTCGCGGAGCTGGGGCAGTCCCAAGCCATGTAAAGTGTCAAAATGTCATATGAAATGGAATGGAAAGTGTCAATATTCATGAAAATGTTGAGTAGAGTGTCAATTGTCATGACCATGCCAATACGTTTTAACACCAATCCCTCATCACCCCGCACCAATTTACTTATTTGTTTCTATCAGAGTTGCGAAAGTGTATTTACACTTACCCGAAATACCCGGGTAAATGGGTATTTATATTTACACTTACACTTACACTTTCATAAAATACCCATACACTTTTTTTACACTTTCCTGAGCAAAATACCCGGGTACAGAAAGTGTATTTTTTTCTTTCAGATGGCCCTGTTTTATGCTTTTGAGAAAGCATAAAATAGGGTCATGTACAAAAAATAACTGCACAGTGCACACATGCAGTTATGCATTGAATGTTGAAAATATGACAAATGTACAAACTAGCCTTTGATCTCCAACCTTTGATCAGTACTTATGGTATTCTACAGTTCATCATACTTTTGTAAAAAAGGACAAGATCAATGGAAATTCACCAACTGGACACAAAGTCAACTGGCTTTTGCATTGACATTTGCTGCATATCCATTCTTGCATTTAAACAGTGTGCAATGCATTGCTTAATCAGTAAAATATCAACACTGAAAAAGTGCCATTATTAGGGAATTTCATACCACTACAGTATTTGTTACAGAATATTTTATAAAATGCAGTAAAATGTGAAATAATGCATGAAAATGACAAATAAAGTGATCTAAAGGTGAAAACAGTGGTGTTTTTTAATGCTCAACAGTGAGAGCTCTTCCTAAAAAAAAATTACACTTACACTTTTTTTACACTTACCTTGGTATTTTTAAAATACCTTACACTTACACTTTCCAAAAATACCGGTATTTTAACAACTCTGGTTTCTATGCACCGCGCATATCCTATAAGATTTGCCTTCAATCATTTATCCTTTCCGAGATGTGTATATTTCATGCTATATGATTTATCTTTATACTTATGTATATGATTTCTCCACCTAGCCGTGACAGACAAGAGTAGAGAAGTTAAAAACGTTTTTTCACGTTTAAACAACCCGTTCTTTCCAAAAGTTCCCAAGTATGGTTATGAGTAACGATGGCAAAAAAAGATTCGAAAATTCGAAAATATTTTCAAATTTTGTCATAATTTTTGAATTTTTATTCCACCCCTGGAAAAAACACTTAAAAATCGATTTCTTTTTTAAAAAATTTGAAAATTTGAAAATTCAAAAAAAATTTCAGGGAATTCAAGGTGACAAAAAGCGATCTTAAGTTCAGCGTGCTAAATAAAGTGACAATTGATATGCGGTGGGTCTGAAAAAGTCTCATGTAACTAACGATGGCAAACAGTCGAAAAAAAAGTATTTAAATTTTTAAGTGTTTTTTCTGAAATGAATTTTCGAATTTTCGAATTTTTTTCAAAATAATTTTCGAAATTCGAATTTAATTTTCGAATTTCGAATTTTCGAATCTTTTTTGGCAATTTTCGAATTTTTTTGGCTAGTTTTCGAATTTTTTCAAATAATTTTCGAATCTTTTTTGAAAAATATTGAATATTAAGCTTTAAACACAGAATTTAGACTGTCTTCATGTTCTGCTCAGTTGTTCTAACCTTATTTTAACCATAAATTAGCATTAAAAATGGACGAAGGAGTTATGCAAACCAGTGTGCTGCTTCATTTAATTCACACATTGATACATTTAATTCGCCAACAGAGTGAAGGCAATAAAAACAACAATTTAAAAGTTGGCATCAAATAAAATATCAGCAAAAAAATACAAAAATGGCATCAAATACCATATTATTTTTTCAGAGTGGAAACTTGGGGGGGGGGTTAAACGAGGGTGGGTATTTCGACGGGGTGTATTATTTAGCCAGAAATTTTTCGAAATCCCAGTATTAAATTGTTGTTTTTAGGTAACACAGATGTCAAAAAATGCAACAAAAACTGCCATTTATAAGACTCTATATACTTATATAAGTACGTAGATGGTACTAAATTAGATGGTACTAACGTAGATGGTACTAACGCCATTTATAAGACCCTGTTCTAAACAACACAGTCATTGTTTTTGATGTGTGTTCTGTATTTCCCAGATCACAAACTGCATTACGTTCTCTATACACCAAATTGGGGGGGGGGGGTGGTATTTCGAGGGGGGTTTATAAATGTATAGTGAAAACTTTGAGGGGGTATTTCGAGGGGGGGATATTTCGAGGAAATACAGTATAAAAACGGATGCGTTGAAGTCCGCCTCTTCCGCCGTGGATGACATTTCAACGTTTTTTTGTTACGTTTCGCTTTTCGATACGCGCCGAGTATCAATCTTTGATTTATTTAGCACGTTGAACTTAACAGCGTTTTTTGTTGCCTTGAATTCCCTAAAAAATTCGAAAACTATTTTTGAATTTTCGAATTTTCGAATTTTCGAATCTTTTGAAAAATAAATCGATTTTTAAGTGTTTTTTCTAGGGGCAAAATAAAAATTCGAAAATTACGAAAAAATTCGAAAATTCGAAAATGTTTTCGAATTTTCGAATCTTTTTTTGCCATCGTTACATGTAACAATAAACAAACATTAAAAAACATTGAAATGGCATCCGCGGGGGCAGCGGCAGACTCCATCTATTTATGACATCTATTTAGGAATGCAGGGAGCCGCCCAAACAATTAGAACCGCGGCGCTCTACTTCCGCGGATAGATACTCCGGTCCATCAAAAAAATCGCTCGCGGGTCTTCCGAGGGGCAGTCACACAAACATTTTTGGAAGGCATTCTGCCCTAGTGAAAATGGTGCAAACTGATCCACATAAGTGTTTCTACCATTTGTCATGTTAAAAAGTGATATGAAATTGTCATGTCATGCTTCACTTACAGTATTAAGGTTAAAAGGGTCTCCAAACATGAAAACAGTCCAAATACTGTGTTTTAAGCTTTAAATTCAATCTTTTTCTAAAAAAAATTGAATATTGCCAAAAAAGATTAAAAAATTTGAAAATGCAATTCGAAATTCAAAAATTAATTTGGGAAAAAATTCAAAAATTCGAAAATTCATTTTAGAAAAAACACTTAAAAATTTAAATACTTTTTTGGGAGGTTTGCCATCGTTAGTTATGAGTAGTGATGTGAAAGCGCCATGGCGCTAGCGCCAAAGCAAAAAGCGCCATGGCGCCATTTTGCTGTGGCGATATTGGCGCTTGGCGCTAGTTCCGGAAAAGCACCATGGCGCTTTTGGCACTTGGCGCCAAAAGTCTGGTGCTTTTTACATCACTAGTTATGAGTCAGCATCAGGGTTGGTTTTATAAAAATTATTTGTATACAAATTGTATAAAAATGTATTTCATCTTAATGTCTTCTTGTTTCATTTCATTTAATTTTTTTTATTTTATCCCTAAAAGTCGTTAATAATAAAAAATGACACTTTTTGATAAAAATTTTTCAAAATTTTTACAAAAAATCTGAATCTGGCATGCAAGGCCAGAAAATTGTTATCATTAGACATAAACATGAAAAACAGATGCTGTGACAAACTTTTCCATTACTTAAAAAAGTTGCATGCAGTAGGTATTGTTAGCTAGTTGCACGTGTAAAGTTACAGTTATTGATAACAACAATTTTTATTTTCAGTAGAAGGACTACTGGAGTGTGCTGGGTGCATTTGTAAAATGTTATGCAAAGTGTCAATTGTCATGACAAATGGCAGGTAGAAACTCAAGCAACAAGATAAAAAATTTATAAAAAATATATGAATTTTTAGACAATTTACAAAAATATGAAACTTGTAAAGTGTCAATTGTCATGCAAAATGTCAAGTGTCATGTCAAATGTAAAGTAAAGTGTCGATTGTCATGCAAAATGCCAAGTGTCATGTCAAATGTGAAGCAAAGTGTCAATTGTCAGGACAAATGAGGCGTTGGTTCCGAAACTCGATAAAGACCAGAGTGGAAAAAAATGAGTTAGGTGCGGATCTGATACTTATATACTTTTTTCATCAAAATAAAAAACAATTTACGTAAATATCTCATATCGTTCCCGAGATACAGAGACTTCGATTTTTGAAAAAAATGCAATTATTCATCCGAAACTCGATATCTCCACACCAAAATAGGTACCTAAATATTCATCCGAAACTAGATATCTCCGAAAAAATTCTTCATGTTATTCACTCGAATAGTGATGGAAAAGCGCCAGAAAGAATGGGCGCCAGGCGCCAATGGCGCCATGGCGCCATTCGGAAAGCGGGCGCCAAGCACCAAGGGCGCCACAGAATAAGGGCGCCAGGCGCCAAGGGCGCCACGGAAAGAGGGCGCCAAGCGCCAAGGGCGCCATGGCGCCATTTGAAAAAGTGGGCGCCAGGCGCCAATGGCGCCAGGAAAAATAAGTGTGTATGTAACCCTGCGTGTGGCTAAAATGTTTCTCTAGCGCTGTAGTGCACACACCAATAACTTTGTTCATGTTCTCCAGGATCTCCAACAAAAACCAGACAAGCAACAAAAATGTTTTGCAACAATCATAGTTACATGTGACGTTCAATTCAAACACAATGCATTGTGAATTGTCATCCAACAAAACAATGCATTCACTAGTGATGGTTAAGGCACCGGGAAAAAAGGCACCACACCGCACCGGCACCTTTGCCAACTCATGAAAAGGGCACCTGGCACCCTGGAGCACCGGCCAGAAAATGGCACCGCACCGCACCGGCACCGGTGCCTTTTGGAAAAAATTGCACCGGCACCGAAGGGCACCGGCGGGTTGCCGGTAGGGTGTCAAAAAAATTTTTTTACGGAAAACGGAAAACGGAAAGGTAAAAAAAAAATTTCTGCCGGAAAACGGAAAACGGAAAGGTAAAAAAATTTCACTCAGCGGAAAACGGAAAACGGAAAGGTAAAAAAAAATTGTCGGCCGGAAAACGGAAAACGGAAAAATGAAATGCCGGAAAACGGAAAACGGAAAGCAAAATTTTCACGGAAACGGAAAAAAATAAAGTGAAATTAGCACAGTAATAGACAAATTTGCAGAAGGAAAACCTGCATGCAGGTTTGCCTGTTTGGCTTTGATTGAGGTAGCTGTACATTCTGCAACTATGGATCATGCCTGTAACTTCACTTGTAGTTCAAGCTTAACTGAACCAACAAAAAATCATCAAAAAGTAGCCATAGTAGCCATAGGAAAGGAAACACTATGACAATTTCACAGTCTAGAAGCAGTGGGAATCACTGATGACCACTATGCAATTGATGACAACATTGCAGAGGAGATGATAATAAATAGCATAAAATTCAACGACAACCACAAATGATACTATATTGACTGGCCATATAAAGAGAGTATCAGTGACCTGCCCACAGGAAAAGCAGAAGCCTTGGTGCGGTTTAAATCACTGATAAGAAGATTCAACAAAGATCCAAACTTATTCAAACAATACCGGAAAGTTTTGGATGACCAACTAGAAAAGGGAATAATTGAGATCTGTGACGACAAAACAGACAACAAGGGGATTCATTACCTGCCACACCAGCCAGTAATCACGCCGGGCAAATCGACATCATGCAGAATCGTGTATGATGGGTCGGCAGGTAAGCCCAGTTTCAACGAGTGCCTTTTTAGAGGACCAATTACAACACCATTAGCACTGGGCCTACTCCTGAGGTTCAGGGCAGGCAATCTAGCATTAATTGCCGATATTGAAAAGGCATTTTTGCAAATAGGATTGCATGACCAAGCTAGAGACTGCACACGATTTTTCTTGCTGAAAGATGCCTCAAAACCAGTAACTGAAAATAACTTAATAGTACTTCATTTTAAATGAGTACTGTTTGGACTTGTCTGCAGCCCAGCAATTTTGGGAGCAGTCATAAAATACCATTTAAATGTGAAAATAAACAACATGAATGAATATGAAGAAAATGAAGGGGAACGAAACCAGTTGGTGATGATAATAAACAACATTTACGTCGATAACTTCATCATGAGTGTCACGAATGAAGTTGAAGCTTTAGAACTATATTACAAAGTCAAAGCTTTATTTAACCAATGTTCTATGAACATGAGGGAATGGCTGTCAAACTCCAGATCAGTCATGAATGAAATAGCAGAAAACGACAGGAGTCCAAAGGTGAATAAAATTGTCGCAGTAATGGGCATTAAATAAAATCACCGAACAAACATGCTGGCAATATCAACACCAAAATTGCAAATTGACAGCATCACAACACCAACCAGACAAAACTTGAAACAATTATTGGTGTCAGCTTATGACCCAATTGGGTTCACAGCACCTGTTTCACTGACCCTGAAATCCCAGTTGTCAATGCTGCTCCAAGAGACAAAAACAACACAATGGGATGAGCCAATTGAAGATAAATACAGATTGGAAAAACAATGGAAAAATGCCAGAAAACTGAAAATCATACCAGAAAATGGAAAAATGGCTTGGTAAAACGGAAACGGAAAGGTAAAAATTTTTCAGCCGGAAAACGGAAAAATGGGCTGGAAAAACGGAAACGGAAAGGTAAAAACTTTTCAGCTGCCGGAAAACGGAAAACGGAAAGGTAAAAATTTGTCAGCTGCCGGAATACGGAAAACGGAAAGGTAAAAATTTTTCGGCTGCCGGAAAACGGAAAACGGAAAGGTAAAAAATTTTCCTGCGGAAAGGCGGAAACGGAAAACGGAAACGGAAATTTGACACCCTAGTTGCCGGTGCTAGCACCGAAAGGCACCGCACCGGGCTGGAATTTCTGAAGTAAATATCGGGCAGTTTCTCAGTGGTCTCACCTTTGGAAGTGCATATTGCCATGAATTTTCAACCGATTTTGATGGTTGAGCACTTAATATGATCAGAATGATGTGGCAATCACTTTTATGAAGCAATTACAATGATCACAAATGAAAGATAAAATATTTAATTCACTGCAATGTCCATAGCCAGTATTGTCTAGTGATCGGAGTCGTTGCTGTACAGAGAATGGAACTATCTCTGTCATAAACTGACTACAAATTTTGAACAAACAAGTGAGATACATATAAAATATAAAAATGATTTAAAATACCTACAACAAAATTTTAGATTTTCTCATCAGATCACGTATCAGGTATAATGGATTTCACAGTAGGTACCTATATTTATTTGATGGGAGGTTTACAAAATAGGCAAAAACGGTTGGGTAAATATATTGGCCCCACACAAGCTGGTTTTCAAGGTTCCCTCTGTGAAAACCCATTATTTTGTTTTCAAATTCATTTAAACAGTCTGTGTAATGAGCCAAACGGCCGCCATCTTTGTTTTTTTTCTATTTTTCCTCCGGAAGAACACATATTTGAAAACTCTGGTAAAATGCTGCAGACAAAATATTTTTTTGTTGAATAAGTACAAATTTGTAGGACAAGCTGTAAGCGGCATGTGATGCAGAAAATTATGCTTGATTTTTGGGACTGTATTGTATATTTTTAGCGATGTTATACATATTTTTAAAAATTAATTCATTTTATAACTATAAATATTTTTAAAAATTTGGTTTTACATTGTATATGATATCCGTCTCAGATATATGTCCAGTTTTTTTTTCTCTTTCATTTGATACCATGTTTCATGATAGAAGTTCAAAGATGATGGAGAAATTGTTGTGATGCTCAAAACATTAAATAATTTTTTTAAATTACATCCCTGTATCTGTAATTATCACATTATCACAGTAAAAAGCCCTTATTTTTTCACATCAAACAAAAAAAACTGAATTCAATAACATTTCTGCAAAACATATAATGATATTTTTATACAATTCACCTTATAATTTTTTTAAAAATAACAAGTGCTATTCAAACAGCTGATTTTGTATGTAAATGAAAGCCAAAAAAATGAACAACAAGTGAACACTGACTGCGACGATGTCACATTCAATACACTAGCACAAAAAAATAAAAACAATTTTATTGTATTGTTTTCAGAAATGTTTTCATTTAATATTACAATCTGTCACGAAATTTAACATAAACTAGAACCTTTTTGAAAATTCAAAAGTTATCTAGATCTATCCATGGAATTGAGGAATTGAGTGAAAGTCTTGTAAAAGAAAAGTAAAGATGCAAAAAGGCTTGGAAAACATCACATAGTCTTTTTATGTTTCCCGAGATTTTTTCAAAATTATTTACTGTGTGTGCACAACTTCCAAGTGTCAGTGCAAAGGGTATAAATTAACTACCAAGCACTCAGTGGCGGCCATTACAACACTCCAGCCTGCAGCAAAAACACCAAAAACTCCAGTCCAGCTGAGCCAAGCAGTGCACCTGTGAAGCAGTGCAATGAAGCAAGAAAATCTAGAGCTGCACAGGAAAACTCAGCTTAGTAAATGTGATGCAAGGTGGAAGTGCACAAAAAAGACATATGTAATATGCAGAAAATCAGGTTTGGCACCTGGCCAGATACTGTTTAGTTGTTTAGTCACCTTGGAGTGTTGATGCTGGTATCGACCTCACGTTGCAACAACATAAATACCATAAATATGACATCAACCCCACATAAATATGACATAATCAATATAATAAAACGCCCACTTCACAACATCATAAATCTAAAACTTTTCAAAATTGGTAATAACTTATGGAAACAGGTGACATATGCAGTTGTCACCTGAAACGTCGCCACAGCAACGTTTTTTTAAAAAAAAATTATTTTATTTTATATAAATCTCAAGTTTTCTACGACCCTATCATCAGATGCAGCAAAAAATACTGCATCTACAGTGTCAATTTTACATAAACCCATTCATCCAGTGGTTTTTAAAGGATTTTGAAGTAAGTTGGCAAAATTTTGTAAACTGGTGATGCTGGGCGACGATTTTCCTACTTTTGATGTGTGAGGCGACGCATTTTCACATTTGTTCCACAGATATTGAAAACTGGCGCATACAGCGACGTACAGTGACGTCGCCGTACGTCGCTCTACATCTCTACATTCACAAATGTTCTGCAAATTTGATAACTGTAATGATCATTTTTGAAAACTACATTATTCAATTTTAAGTTTTCAAAATTGTCTTCAGAGTATTATAGTGGCGACGTGTCGCCGCTACAGAGGCAACGCGTCGCCCTACAGTTTTCAAAAATGTTCTGCAAATGTGAACTTTGAACTGCAAATGTGACTTGCCGAAACCAATATTCACATATGCTGTCACTTATTGAAAAATAAAAGTGCAAATTGCACACTTTTGAATTCCATACAGCGATGCGTCGCCTAGGAGAGTTTTCAAAAAGGAACATTGAAAACCAGCTTGTGTGGCCACATTGCTGTTTTTTGAAATATGAATAAGCACATATTATGGACAAAATTGCACAGCACATGAAGCCCTAGCCGGTGCCTTTCCCGGTGCGTTTTATTTTGCCCTGGTGCTAGCACCTTTGGCAAATGGCACCGCACCGCACCGGCACCGGTGCTATTCTGAATAAAATGGCACTGGCACCGGCATGGCACCCCCGAAGATTGCAATGGCACCGCACCAGCACCGGTGCTGGTGCCCTTCGGTGCCCAGCACCGGGGCACCGGTGCCCCGGTGCCTTTACATCACTAGTATTCACTTCAATTAGATTTTTCCAATGGATATTTTCTTGAAGTGGATGAAAACGTAATTGTGGAAATTTGCACCAGTTGATCCGCGGGTTTGCAAATTTCAATCATTCTCAGCTTCTGATCCGTCAGATGCATCTGTATAACCATCGGATGAAAGATCCCCTCGCACCACTTCATTCATTTTTCTGGCAAATCTCTACTATCCAGGCATGTCTACCGTAAATTCTCTAATAATACGACAGTCGTATTATTATTTTCAGCACATTTTTAGGTGTCGTACTATAGGAGATGTCGCATTAATAGAGAGTGTCTAATTATATTTTTCATCAAATCAACAACGTCACTGTGCACATAACTCAAACGTGAGCATGACATAGTAAAGCAATAAAGATGGTAAATAGTGGCGGTTGTGACGCGGCTGGCGCTCTTGCGAACTGCCCACGACTCTTGTGAACCGACAGCCACCGCCTTGTCCAAAAGCGCCGAATCCACGGTTTCCGCAGATTGCCACATCTTTACGTTGTTATTCATTTTATTCTCAGGTGTCGCACTATTGAAGGGTGTCATACTATTGGAGAGTGTCGCGTTTAGTGATGTAAAAAGCGCCAGAACTTTGGCGCCAAGCGCCAAAAGAGCCATGGCGCTTTTGCATGCGTAGCGCCAAGCGCCAATGGCGCCACAGCAAAAGAGCGCCAAGCGCCAAAAGCGCCATAGCGCTTTTCCAGAAAACAGCGCCAAGCGCCAATGGCGCCAGAGGATGTTGGCGCCAAGCGCCAATAGCGCCAGCGCCAAAAAAATTAGGCTGCACATATATGCAGCCTTGCTAATGCAGTGCCATTTATTCGTTGAAGTTGCAGCATATACGCAAACTACATTCAAGTTTTGTTCTCTTTGTGATGTCACTTTCGGACTTCGGGAGTTCGGACTAACGATGGCAAACAATCTGGAGAATGTGCTTAGATTTGAAAGTGTTTTAATGACGTTTGGAAGTTTTAATTTTTCCCAAAAATGGTTGTACAATTTTCAAATTAACTTTACATTTTTTGGGGGGTACATTTTGATTCCTCTTGGATATTGAATTATCAAGTTTTGCTTGTCAGTTTTGAATGCATCTCTGCTAAGCATTTGTGCATCATTTTTCCAGCCACAAAAACTTCAACGATTATCTTTTCTGAATTTACACCGGAATGAGTTATACAACAAATTGATGACGTATCGCATCGCTGGAGTGTTTCCTCAGGAGAAAATGTATGGCATAAAGTCCTCAAAGTTTTTTTGTCTTGTTTTTGTTGATATACCCTGGAAAAGTGAATGAATGAGTGAAACAGGGACGTATCCAGGATTTTTGAGCGGGGGGGGGGCTGCTTGTTTACGGGGGCCAGCGAACGGGGGGGGGGGCTTGCCCCCCCTAACATTTTTCCCTATATAGGGACGGAAAGACGTTTTGGCGCTAGCGCCATAGAAAAGCGCCACGCCATGGCGCTATTGGCGTTGGCGCCAGCGCCAGGAACCGCTTTATATGTATGTAAATATGCATACATATAAAGCGAAATTTGCAAAAATCAGTTCATTTCCAAGGAAATTGGTTTACAGGGGCCGATCCGCTGTAAAGACAATGCATGGGATAGAAATTGCGCGCAATGTTTTTAAGAAACATCGAAAAATATATCGGAAAAGTTGCATTTTCCAGCACTTTTTAGGTATCACCACGGGAAGGGGGCTCCCGCCCCCCTGGATACGTCCTTGGAGTGAAATGTGTGCACTGCAGCGAAAAAAGGAATGATCATGTACACACCTAAATATCCATTCTGGCGCTTTGGCGCCTGGCGCCCTGTTTCCGAACAGTAAATTTAAAAGTGAAGTATAAAGCCAAAGTTTACAGTTAAGTAAAATGATTAATGGAAAGTTAAAAGAGAATGGAAGAGTAAAAAGTAAAGTGAATAGTGAAGTTCTTTGCCACACCCAGAACTAGCCCCGCGGGGCAGTCCCAGACCCTGTAAAATGCCCTCTAAAATGTCAATGTAATGTCATGCAAAGTGTCAAAAAGTCATGGAAAATGCCCCCTTGGAAAATGACAACTCGGTTGCTATTTTGCAGGGTGTTTTCCATGACTTTTGACACTTTGCATGACATTTGACATTTTACAGGGTTGTTTACAGGGTCTAGGACCGGCCCCCGGCGGCACTGGCGAATTACCCCCCGGGGGGTTTATTTTTTCAGAGTGGAAATTTTGAGGGGGGCGGGGGTAAAACGAGGGGAGTATTTCGAGGGGGAGGGGGGGTTATTATTTCGCTAGAAATGTTTGGAAATCCCAGTACAAAATTGTTGTTTGAAACGTCTATGACTCTTCTATAGACTTGTAGATCTATGTAGACGGTATAAACACTGTTCTCACGGAACACAGTCCTAGTTTTCAAGTGTGTTCTGCACTGCCTCGATCACAAACCGCAGTTTTTGTCATGTACGTTCTGTATACCGTATTTCCTCGAAATACCCCCCAGGGGGTGATTGTTTCATAGTGCTCCCGACAGGAGGGGGGGGGGGGTTAAACGAGGGGGGGGGGTATTTCGAGGGGGATTATAAATTAATATTGCCCATTTTGAGGGGGGTATTTCGAGGGGGGGGGGTGGTATTTCGAGGGGGGGGGGTATTTCGTCCGGGGGGGGGGTTATTTCGAGAAAATACGGAAGTGATATTAAAGTTCAATAAACTACTACATTTGGAAGCGTGATTGTCCCACACAATAGTCATTTTCATTACTAAAACACATATTATTTAATGTAAATATACACATTTTACCCACATGTCGATTTCACACTATTAACTATTTGTAATAAATATAGGTAAAATAGTCTAACGATTTCTAATAAATACAGGAACTCAACTGTATAGTTTCCCGTGACCTTGAAATAACTTACGAAGGAATTTTGATGTGCTGAACAACGATGGAAAAAAACACAGAAATTGAACACAGAAACTCATTGAGTTTCTGTGTTTTTGTTTTACACAGAAACACGGAAACTCACAAATTTTGAAAAATCAAAAACTCAAATGAGTTTTTTTTGGAGAACACAGAAACACGGAAACACAGAAAAGTTTTTTGAGTTTTTTTCAGCGAAGTGGTTGAACACACAGTGGTTTCAGAACGCACATGAATTCAGTTAAACTAAACAAGATAAGATATGCATGTATAGCATGTAAATATGTACATAATGTATTCATATTTTATGATGGAACAAAAAATAAATTAAAGATGGCATGCACACCTGGTGGACATGTTTAAATATAGTTGTAGTTCAAATCAATTCTGTAGTCTTCCATACAGTGCACATCCACTGAAGAATTTTGGAGTACTGCGTAAATTGTCGTTTGTGAGCATTTTGTTGATGCTGGTGTTGTGATGTGGTTGGATGTCCTCATTGAGGACATTTTTATGGACTTTTTCGACACTTGAATGAATACACATATGTTATGTAGGGTTAAAACATGTGCAAAACCAATATTTTATAAGAAAACCGCTGTTTCCATATCAAAATGCTGTAAAATCAGAATTTTTGCGGGAAAAACTTGAGTTTTTTGGACAAAAACTCGAGTTTTTTTAGAAAAAAACTCAAAAAAAAAACTCAACAAAAAACACATAAATAAAAACAGAGTTACTCAAGTTTTTTTTGATAAAAAAACTCAAAACACAGGTATTCATTTTTGAAAAACTCAAAACACGTGTTTTTTTTGGAGAACTTACCCATCGTTGGTGCTGAGAGGCCGCGCAGGTCAAAGCCGGTTTTTGGATATTTTTGACAAAAACGGCCGCGCACATCCAAACATACCGTATATCCTCAAATAAGTCCCCCCTCTCGAATAACTCCCCCCTCTCGATTAAGTCCCCCCTCTTGCAAGTGTGAGGAAAAAACAACTCCCCCCCTCGAATAACTCCCCTCTAGTGATGGAAAAGCGCCATGGCGCTGGCGCCAAAGCAAAAAGCGCCATGGCGCTTTTGGCGCTTGGCGCTAAAACGCTCTGGCGCCATTGGCGCTTGGCGCCGTGGGCCGGAAAAGCGCCATGGCGCTTTTGGCGCTTGGCGCTAAAAGCCTGGCGCTTTTTCCATCACTACTCCCCTCACTTTGATGGCTAGAAACATTTCATCACATTTCACATTTACAAAAAACGTTTTATGTATTTAATATGTAAATATATGCAATATCTTGCTGTTAGAGTTCACTAACATTGTTTTCACTGCTTCAATTGTGAATTTTGTATTTCTACAAATGATTTATGTTACCAAATTAACCCCATTTGGGCAGTAAATTTATCAAACATTTTACTGGAAATACTGACAAAAAAATAACTCCAACCTCGAATAACTCCCCCTCAAAAACTTCTGACGAAAAAATAACTCCCCGGGGGACTTATTCGAGGATATACGGTAAAAACTAATTTAGATGAACCGATGCGGTTGTCTTCAAGGTTCGTTAAATTGAAACTACTGATCGGTAATGTGTCTAAATAGCAATTTTGTTTAAACTCGGCATACATGATACTCTACAGGTTTGGTCCACTTATGTTTTGCTTCGCTGAGCGTCAATGAAATTCAACATCTTACTGAACAGCCAAGTGCGATACATCTTAAATACGGTAGAAAACGGTGCACAGTGGGTCGTGAATATGTCAAGCTGTATAGATGACGGACATAAAATTCTACATGGTGGCCGGAAAACGAAAAAAGGGACCGGAAAAACGGAAACGGAAAAATGAAATTTGCATGGAACTGGGAAAATTTGCTGAAATTTTGCCAGAAAATGTATAAAATTTGCTGAAATTTTGCTGGAAGTGGAAAAAATTTTCAGAAATTTTGCTGGAAACAGAAACAACTTACATAATTGACAATCTGCATGAATGTTTACCAGTTTGGCTGGAACAGAAAACAGAAAGTTGAGCCAGAAAAAGGTAAAATGAGGCGGAAAATGGAAAAAAAGGCGGAATAACTGGAAATTTAGCTGGAAAACAGAAAATGAACCGGAAAAACGGAAATGGAAAAAAGTGGCCGGAAAATGGAATGGAAAATGGAAAAAAAATCAGCAGCCGGAAAACGGAACAGAAAACGGAAAAAATTTGCCTCCGGAAAACGGAAATTTGACACCCTAGCCATGGCGCTTTCCATGGGCATGGCGCCAAAAAGCGCCAAGCGCCAGAAGCGCCACATCGCTTTTTTCTTTGGCGCAAGCGCCATGGCGTTTTTACATCACTACTCCTGGCATTTCGCACCATTTTTCTGGTGCCTTTCCTCCATCAATTCAAGTTCGCAAACATTGTAAAATATAAGGGACACCTTGTATAATCGTTGTCAACCAACTAACCCGGAGCGGCCCGGTACCGAAGGAATATTAAAATTAATGCGCCGATAATTTCATTGAAATGATTATAATTAAACGACCTGGATGTCAATGCAAAGAAATGACGACGTATTTTGCCAAAATCCTAAAATCACTAATGTGTAATATTGGCTGGGGCGTGACCAGACTATAAAAGGATGCCGTGAAGTTCAATGCGATCAAAGTGTATCCCGCTTCTACTTGTGACTGTACAATTCACTGAATTGAAGGTGTGTTTACTATTTTTATCTACTTTATATAGGTTCCGTATTCCCTCAATATAGCCCCAGGTGGTTTACTGAGCACAAAATGAGTTTTTGCTCTAGTTGATGCCGATCTGACATCGGTACTTTTAGAAGCACAAAAAATAATGTGCAGATCGGTACCTTTAAAAGTACAATTTTGAAAAAAGTCTGTACATCGATACTTTTAAAGACACAATAGCTGAAAAAGCTTGCAGATCGGTACTTTTAAAATTACCGAAACTGTACTTTTTTTTGCATTTTTCGACCCCCCGTTAGGGTTCTAACGGGATTGACCTTTCGGGATCGGGATCGGGATCGGGATTGGTTTTTTGAGATTTCGGGATCGGGATCGGGATCGGGATTGGCCGGGATTGGGGTCACGGGATCGGGATCGGGATTGGCATTTTTTCGGGATCGGGATTGGGGTCTTGGGATAGATATTTTAGCCAATGTTTTGGCATCCACAGTTGTTCATAAAGGTCTAAAAACCAGAGTTGTTAAAATACCGGTATTTTTGAAAAGCGTAAGCGTAAGCGTAAATACACTTTCCAAATTTTCAGTATGGATACTTAAAGCGTAAGGTATTTTGAAAATACCTGGGAAAGCGTAAATAAAAGCGTAAGCGTAAAAAAGTTTAAGAAACGTTTTCTCAGTGAATTCTTTCCAAATCAAGCTCTCAGCGAAATTTTTCGGATGTCCACGTAGTAGTCTGCCCTCAAATGTTGTTTGGCAATTCATCGGCAGCGGCACTCACCGTATTTCTTCTAATAGAAGAGCACCGTTCAATTTTTTTCGTCAACTTTATTTGCCTGCCGTTCTATTAGAAGAAGTACGTAAGTCATCGTTTTATCTTCCAACTTGGAGTTAGTGCTTTCGACGGCGACAACATCGTCGTCGGAATCCATTTTCAGCCCAAAATTTCTTATCTGAAGCCGCGATTTTGCTCGACGACACAGTATTAGCAAGACATTCATACTGGAACACAATTTGTAAATGTGCCACTATTTCCAGCACATTACTGCAGGCACGCAGTAATTTTTTGTACGCAGTTTCGTTCACTCTTTTAAGTGGTTTTATGCTTTTTCAAAAGCGTAAAACTGAACCGTGTGAAAAGCTTTTTTACGCTTTTAGTACCCGGGTATTTTGGCCGGGAAAGCGTAAACAAGCGTACGGGTATTTTATGAAAGCGTAAGCGTAAGCGTAAGTATAAATACCCATTTACCCGGGTATTTCGGGTAAGCGTAAATACGCTTTCGCAACTCTGCTAAAAACAATGTTGGATGCCAGAAACGTGGCATAAAATGAACGCTGGGGATTTGCGTTCACATTTTTGCATGCAAAAACATCGTTTTTACACTTTTGATAATTTCCACTCATTTTTCCGGGATCGGGATCCCGGACTTTGGAGTTTCTCGGGATCGGGATCGGGATTTGAAAAGTTTCGGGATCGGGATCGGGATTGGGACTGCCAAATCCCGGAATTTCACGGGATCCGGGATCGGGATCGGGATCCCGTTTGAACCCTACCCCCATATATAAAAATTGAATTTCGCACCCCCCACATATCGTATTACCTCGAATTAACCCCCCCCCCTTGAATTAACCCCCCCCTTGAAATACCCCCCCTAAATTTCGGCTGAGGAAATAATAAACCCCCCCTCGAAATACCCCCCCTAATATTGAGTGAAACGTGAACGTACATGACAAATACCGCAGTTTGTGATCTGTACAATGCAGAACACACGTTAAATCTGATGATTAAGTGACGTTAGGGAAGGGTTGTTGTGTATATACAGTTATATATTCCTATAAACACATGTACATTTATGTAATTGTTCGATTTTTCTACGTCTGCGTATGGGGAATTTCCGAAAATTTCTGGCGAAATAATAGACCCCCCTCGAATAAACCCCCCCCTCGAATTATCCCCCCTCAAATTTTGCTGGCGAAATAATAAACCCCCTGGGGTATTTCGAGGTAGTACGGTATTATATATTTTTGAAGCCCAAAAATGGTCCTAACGCAAATTTGAAAAATTTGTAGATCGGTACTTTTAGAAGCACACCCTTCATATAAACTAGTTTGTGTAGCTATCTACGTTTTATGTCCAAATATATCCTTGTTGGACACATTTACTACGTGTTTACACATCTAGATATAGTTTCTGAAAAATCACTCCAGATAGGTAGATAGCTGGGCGATGTGGGGGGGGGGGGGGTTTAGGGGGTAGTAGCCCAAAATTTTGTCTCCGGGATAGATAGATAGCTGAGCGGCCTCCGGGATAGATAGATAGCTGGGCGGTTTGGGGGGGTAACCCCCCCCCCCCCAACCCCCCCCCCCCCATTCGAGACCCCTGGGTACGCAAATGCCTACAATTTACTACGCTCCTTACAAAAATTTCTGACGAAATCATACCCCCTCGAATAAGCTCCCCTCGAATTACCCCCCCTCAATTTTGCTGGTGAAATAATAAACCCCCATGGGGGTATTTCGAGGTAATGCGGTAGTTGCCAAACATAGACACAACACTTTGAAAACATTTTCAAAAAATAAATTATTTAAAAAATTATAAAACCCTAGAGATACTAAATATTTAGGTAGATAAACACTTCAATCAAAATTTTCCAGTTAAAACCTTCAAAACTATACTGCTCAAAAGTGTCATGCTAAAAAGCCACGCCCAATACACAGCTTGACCTTACCCGAACTTCTGCCAGCCGAACGAAAGGAATCATATCAGAATGCGACCAGGTGCCAATTTCAAAAGTGGACAGGTAAAAGACAACTTACAATAGAGTAATGTCACAAGTGACAAGTCAAGTGATATTTAAGTCAATTTGCAAGTGACAAGTAAAGTCACAAGTGGTATGGGAAAACATGAATTGTAGTCCATAGTAGGGTTCAAACGGGATCCCCATCCCGGATCCCGTGAAATTTCGGGATTTAGCAGTCCCGATCCCGATCCCGAAACTTTTCAAATCCCGATCCCGAGAGACTCCAAAGTCCGGGATCCCGATCCCGGAAAAATTAGTGGAAATTATCAAAAGTGAAAAAACGACGTTTTTGCATGCAAAAATGTGAACGCAAACCCCCAGCGTTCATTTTATGCCACGTTTCTGGCATCCAACAGTGTTTTTAGACCTTTATGAACAACTGTGGATGCCAAAACATTGGCCAAAATCTCTATCCCAAGACCCCAATCCCGATCCCGAAAAAATGCCAATCCCGATCCCGAAATCTCAAAAAACCAATCCCAATCCCGATCCTGAAAAGTCAATCCCGTTTGAACCCTAGTCCATAGTCCATGATCAGGGTTGGTTTTATAAAAATTAATTTTAGTAAAATTGTATAAAAATTGTATAAAAATTTTATTTTATTTTAATTTTATTCTTGTTTCATTTTATTTTATTTTATTCCCAAAAGTCATTAATAAAATAAAATGACACATTTTACAAAAATTGTACAAAAATTTCACAAAAAATCAGAATCATGCATGCAAGGCCAGAAAAATGTTATAATTAGACCTATACATGAAAAACCTGTGACAAATTTTTCCCTTACTTTTCAAAATTTGCATGCAGTATGTATTGTTAGCTAGCTGCAAGTGTAAAGTTACAATTATTGATAAGAATGGTTTGCATTTTCAGTAGAAGGACTAGTGGAGTGTACTGGGCACATTTGTAAAATGTAATGCAATTTGTCAATTGTCATGACAAATTTAACGTAAAGTGTCAATTGTCCATGCAAAATGTCAAGTGTCATGTCAAATTTCAAGCAAAGCGGCAATTGTCATGACAAATGTCATGCAAAGTGTAAATTGTATATCCCAATCTTGTGTTTTTGTATCCATAGTATGTTTTGTATCCAAATCTTATGTTTTTTTGTATCCAAATGTTCACATAAGATTTGGATTCAACAACAACATAATTTGGATCCAAAACATAAGATTTAGATATAAAACATAAGATTTGGACACAATGTGCTTGACAATTGATACTTTACTTTTTACATGTCATGACCATTTACACTTTACTTTATATTTGTCATGACAATTGACACTTTGCATGACATTTTACATGACATTTGACACTTTACACTTGGGACTGCTCCCAGATCCATGAATAAACAGGTAGAAACTCAAGCAACGAAATAAAATTTTGCAAAAATATGAATTTTTATACAATTTTACAAAAATATGAATTTTTATACAATTTTACAAAATTTCGAATTTTTTTACAATTTTTATTTTTATTCTTAAATTTTCCATTTTATTTTATTTTATTCTTGAATATTCCATTTTATTTTAATTTTATTTTTATTTTTTTCTGAGATTTTGCCAACCCTGTCCATGATTCATCGAAATACCCCCAGGTTTTTGTTTCACTAGCAAATTTTGAGCAAGACTTAGTTCACTTGCGACCTTATTTGTCATTTGTAAGTTGTCTGTTGACTTGTCAACTTGAGGAATTGGCCTAAGGTGAAATGACTGGAAAGCGTGAAGGCAAACGTGAAGGCAAACGTGAAGGCAATGGTGACGGCCACTGTAGTTTTCCCGATTGTGATTGGGACAAGTGAAGGCTCCGGCTAGTGATTGGCCCATGATTTGATCATGATTAGTGTTCCAAAAAATGGCGGATTTTGAGAAAGTATAATTAAATATGATGTCAGAACATCTTTCAAGAAAAATTATAATTTAATCTCCCTAAAAAGCCTGGAAAAATATATAAAAAAATTTAAATATCAGAATTTGAGAGATTCTCTGATATTCTTAAAAATCTCAGAAAATCTCTCAAAACGAAAATATGATTAAATCTCTCAGAAAAACTTCGGTGAAAATATAAATATAATTAAATCTATATTAATTTATATTCTGATATTTTTTAAATATAAATCTCTCAGAGATTTTTAGAACGCTAATCATGATAAACACTAATGTGAAACATAAACATGGCTGATGTTGATTTTAATCGATAAATTTCAAACTGTAGTATTTAGATTAGCAGATCAGGCTACTTTTCATTTTGAATAAATGCTTCAGAAACTATATCCCATGCTAATTCATTTAGATATTGTAAAACAGCTTTGGTAAAATGCATAGATGATAAGCAGATAGCAGAGCTGTTAAAAGTACTGATTTTGTTCAAAGTAAATGTTAACTTAAAGTATTTATTTTTCATCACCACTGAGTACAGAACATACTTCTACAGTGTATAGCATCACTCGGGATCAACGATTTTTTACGCATGCAATTTTCATAGAAAGTTGAAAGAAGTCAACTCTGTTGTAACGCTATACGTTAACTTGTCCACAACAATGATTTTGTTCATCTTTTATACAAAAATCGCCTGCTTTATCATCATTGGCACGCTTCCAACGTGAGACATAAATTAGTGCGACGGCAGAGTATCATGTCCGCCGAGTATAAATGTGATCGCTAATCAAAACCTTTTTTTCGAGCGGCTAGATTTGCTTATCAGAATATCCGAACATACACCAAAGTCGATGTGTCTATTCGAAATTCGAAACTCACACTAATTGACATCGCAAATTTGTGCCAACTGAATGTCAACTCACTAACACAAAAAGTAAACGTACCACACTTAACGGAAACAGTGAAAATAAATTGTCACGACTAGGGATAGAAAAAGGTTGTTTTTTCAAACTATCCCGTTTAAAAAACTTTGGAAAGAACTGGGCTATTTGTAGTCACAACATGAACGTAACTATGGTCATCGAGGAAGGTTGAAATTACGTAATTAATCTCAATTTAGCTGAATTT
>OZ038450.1:31431194-31467904 GCA_964036195.1 Sphaerolaimus hirsutus | reverse complement strand
GGAAACAGTGAAAATAAATTGTCACGACTAGGGATGGAAAAAACGTTGTTTTTTTCAAACTATCCCGTTTAAAAAACTTTGGAAAGAACTGGGCTATTTGTAGTCACGACATAAACGTAACTATGGTCATCGAGGAAGGTTGAAATTACGTAATTAATCTAAATTTAGCTGAATTTTTTGACACTTATTTTGATATTAGTTAGTAGGGTTGGCACTTGATTTTTTTAAACTGATTTTTTTAAATCTGATTTTTTTAAATCTGATTTTTTTTTAAATCAAAGGGTGGAAACTGATTTTAATTTTAAAAAATCAAAAGTCGAAATTTCTGGTAGACTTGCACTAGGTATTTTGCATTTTTTTGGGTGCAAGCGCGCAATTTCTCATACATGTTACCATTTGTTGTGTTTTCTTCACTTCACTGAACTTCACTTGAAGTCATGAACGTTTGACAAAACGCGATATCCGTAACAAGTCAACAAAAAATGGGTATTTTTGACAGAAATTACCACTTATAATGCTATCCCATGGCTTCACAGCTATTCTATGGCTATATTTAACATCACAGAGTACTGATATACCTGTATGTGTAGACCCATAACCTTATCTGTGAGCTTTTCAAAAAAACACGTTTATTAAAAAAAAACAATGTTCATGTGCACTGGGAGTCTACATGCACTGGGAGTTTCAGCCATCTGTACACGCGTACTGTCAAACGTATGCAGGTACGTGAGTACCGGTATTTTTTGGAGGAAACATTTACATGTTAATGCAGTAGTACTCAAGTATACATATTTATTGAGTAAACATTAATATATTTCAACAACTATGGCAGATAGCAGCAGTGCTTTGGCATGGGTATGAGGAGTCCCCTCCAATGATGAAATGTAGTGTAGTATATAATATCAAACCGATGTGTTCACATACTTCTACAGTGTGAATCATCACTGTCAGTGTAAATAATATAAAGGTTGTAACCAGCTTACATGCACTGAAAAAATATATCCTGAATATATTTTTTTATCCTGGTAACCAGCCCACCCCAAACTGCCCAGTCATACCGTATTTCCTCGAAATACCTCCCGGGGGTGATTGTTTCATAGTGCTCCGAGAGGGGGGGGGGGGTGAAACGAGGGGGGGGGGGGGTGGAAACGAAGGGGGGGGGGGGTATTTCGAGGGGTTTTTTTTATTTCGCAAGAACGTTTTTGAAATCCTAGTACAAAATCGTTGTTTGTGATGTGCGCTGGGGTAGAAAAATGCATCAATAACTGACATGTATAGCTGAGCGATTTGGGGGGGGGGGGGGGTCCTTGGGGGTAGTAGCCAAAAAATTTGCCTCGAGATAGATAGATAGCTGAGCGGCCTCCGGGATAGATAGATAGCTGGCGGATTTGGGGGGGGGGGGGCAGCCCCCCCTAGGAGACCCCTGTATAGACTCCTGTAGACTAATATTAATACGTAGATGGTATAAACACTGTTCTAACGTGATTCCGACATTGTTTTAACGTGTGCTCTGCACTGCTGCAACACAAACTGCAGTCTTTGCCATGTACGTTCTCTTTACACTCAATTTGGGGGGGGATTTCGAGGGGGGGGATTGTTTCATAGTGGTCTCGAGAGGGGGGGGGGGTCAAACGAGGTGGGTATTTCGAGGGGGGGGGGGGGTATTTCGAGGAAATACGGTATATCTATCCCGGAGGCAAATTTTTTCAATACTATCCCCAAACCCCCCCCCCCCCCAAATGGCCAGCTATCTACCTATCTGAAGCTGGTGGTTGTTTTCATTGGTTTTGAATCATTTTTCTGTGGGAAAGCTTCCATTTGCTCATGCTATTTTGTCATAATAAGCCGTGATATGTTAGTGTTGTGTATAATACCCAGTCAATGTGCCCCCACATACTTGTACAGAGTGAAAAATCGAAGCTTATAGATTAGCCTTCCATTGTAACCTCATTTAGACACTATTCAATAGCCAACTTCACTTGAGGTCACAAATGTTCGACAAGAGCTGATATACGTGATAAGTGACATAAAACAAATTTTTTTTCACCACTTATAATGATATCCCATGTCTCCACAGCCATTCTATGGCTATATATAACATCACAAAGTACTGTTACCTGTCTGATTTACCTAGGTATATATGTTGACTCATGACCATATCTGGGAGCTTTTGAAGAAAGAATTGGTTTTATTTTAAAAAAAACCCTGTTTAAAAAAAACATTTTTATAAAAATAACATATTTATAAAAAAACATTGCATTGAAAAAAAAAACCTTTTTTGGCCATCCCTACTCCAGCAATAAGCCTACAGCATGAATTTAATGCCACTTCTCTGGCATCCAGGGATGTTTTTAGAGTTATTTTTCGAGGTCAATCAGAGAAAATTTGAATATCAGATATTTGTACAAAAATTCGCAATCCTGAACCCAATCCGTATCTATGCAACCCCCGGAGTAGGGTTGGCACAAATCTGATTTTTTTATCACAGGGTGGAAACTGATTTTAATTTTAAAAAATCAAAAAGCAAAATTTCTGGTAGACTTGCACTAGGTATTTTGCACTTTTTTGCATCCAAGCGCACAATTTCTCACAGATATTATCATATGTAGTGTTTTCATGGGTGTTGGGACATTTTGAGGGTAAAAGCTTCCATTTATTCATGTTACCATGTAATAATAAGCCATGATATGCTAGTGTAGTATATAATATCCAGCCAATGTGCTCCCACATACTTCTACAGTGTGTAACATCACTGTCAATGTATTAGACTCTGCTCAAAACCTCATTTTAGTTAGCACTATTCCATGCTGAACTTCAGTTGGAGATATGTAAAAAGTTGACATCAGGGATGTACGCAGGATTTTTGAGCAGGGGGTGGATTGTATACGGAGCTATGCAATTTCATCGGAAGTAATGCAATTTCACACCTAAAAATACATATAAAAGAATGGGATGGTGATTTGCGCGGTGATTTATAATGCTATTCCATGACTCCAATGTATATTGCTATTCCATGACTCTAAATAATTGTATGAAAATTGATAAAAAATTTAAACTGCCCAATTCATACACGATGATTTAGTGTCACTCGCTCAAACACGTTGCTTCAATTCACTCACAAATCATATGGTTTATCTATATCACAACAGCCGTTTTGATGACACAAATTTGTGGCCAAGCTGAAAGGTGAAGTGAACACATTTGATTAACGTTTAGAACAAAGATTAGGGGCCAGTCCTGCAAGTTCAAAGTAGAGTAAAAATTGGAGAGTAGAGTAAAATGACAAATGGCAAGTAAAGAGTGGAGTAAAAATTGGAGAGGAATTAAAAAATTGAAAAGGAGAGTAAAAAATAAAAATGTTAAGTAAAGTGACAGATAGAGTAAAGGGATAAATTGAAAATAATATTAAAATTTAATAAAAATAAAAAAGGAAAAATGGATTCAGATTTGAAATTTTTCTTTTTAATTTTTCTTTTTAAAATTTTATCGCTACCATAAATTCTAATAATACCACATGTCTCCAATATTACGACATCTCCAATAGTGAGACAGGTTTGGGCACATTGTGTGAAAATAATCCGACACTCTCCAATAATGTGACACGCTTCAATAGTGTGAAACCTGAGAAAAAAAGAAAAAGCGACGTAATGATGTCGCAATCTGCCGAAGCCGCGGATTCGGTGCTTTTGGACAAACTGGCGGCTGGCGGCAGTTCACAAGAGTTGCTCGGCAGTTTGCAAGGGTCGGCGGACAGTTCGCAAAGGTGCCAGCCGCGTCGCAACCGCCACTATTCACTGGCAGAGAAGTTGTTGATTTGACAAAAACAATAATGCGACACTCTCTAATAATGCGACATCTCCAATAGTATGACACCAAAAAATGTGCTGAAAAAAATGGTATGACTGTCGCATTATTAGAGAATTTACGGTATTTTCAATCTATCCCATTACTTTTAACTTTACTTTTTACTTTTTGATCTCCTTTCCAAGTTTTACTTTACTTTTTTCTTTATTCTTTACTCTCCTTTTCAATTTTTACATTCCTCTCCAATTTTTACTCCACTCTTTAGGTACTTGCCATTTGTCATTTTACTCTACTCTCCAATTTTTATTCTCTACTTTTAGCTTGCGGGACTGGCCCACACACTTATTTCTATATCATACTAATTGATAGAAATTTTAAATCCAAATGGAAATTTTCATTGACAGGAATACAGGGGCTAGTCCCGCAAGTTGACAAGTACTTTACTCTTGACTCTTGACCTGTCTATCCACTTTGCTCTTGACTTTTATCCAGACTCTTTACTTTGCCACTTGTGGAACAACACCAGAGTCGAGTTAAGAGTCAAGAGCAAAGCCAAGAGTAACGTCAAGAGTCAAGAGTACAGCACTTGTCAACTTGCGGGACTGGCCCCAGAGGGCAGTCCCACGCCCGGTACAGTGTAAAGTAAAGTGTCAAATGTAAAGTCAAATGCAAAGTAAACTGTCAATCAAAACAAAAAAAAGAAAATATTTTATTACTGAACTTTGCATGACAATTGACAGTTTACTTTGCATTTGACTTTACATTTAACACTTTACTTTACACTTTACAGGGCTTGGGATTGCCACCTGATCAGAATCAGTAAAAATACTTTCAATATGTTAATCAAAACTCAAGGTGTTCTCATTTACGTAAGAAAGTATTCAACCGAAAATGCTTTCAGGAACACTTCCTCACTTAGCTCCGCCTACTTACATTTTTTGGCGCTGTGAAAAGATGTAAAAGCGCCACGGATTTTGTGCGCGGCGCCAAGAACGCCAGCATCACGACCCTTTTACCTACCTAAAAAGTCTTCTGAATTTAAGGAACCTCACCCAAAAAACCGACCTCTAGAAGTTGTTCCGCGGTTTTCCCATCTCGAACATTCAAATGTTTCTCAAATTCTCCCCTGGCTCTCCGTTCGAACCAACTTCGGTCGGTAACTTCCAAAGTGCGAGCGTACCGTAAAACTTTCCGGTAAAAACCCAGTACCGGTATTTTGTTTGCGTGAGACATTAGTAAAATAATGGGATTAACGTTGCTGAGGATAGGAGAAGTGCGGTTTAAAATATTGTTAATTTTTAGCATTTGGCAAGTGTCCAATCAAACTGATGTGGTTATAGAGGATAAATACAGCCTTGAAAATCAGGGATCCATTAGATTTTTCTGAAACGCTTTGGCTGTAAATTCCTTTGTTAGGAAATGCCATGCAAAAATAAATAACATGAAAAAACATGTGCATTCTCTCTCTGTTTAACCCCCGATCATGATGGCAACCCCCTCCCCCCCACCGAAAAAAAGTATTTAAATTTTCTTTAAGTATTTCAGTATTTCCCCGGGGACATTTGAAGAAAAATACACGTCGAGGATTAGTATAAATACTTGTCGTTGTCATGTTAAATTAATCACTTAATTATCACACTTATCGACACTGACAAAAATGTAAATATGTTGCAAAATATATCCAAATACATCGACATTCAAATCAAAACGTTAAAATCTCATAAATATCATCCGCTCGCAATTACGGTTGCGACGACATTATTTTCTGATCAAAAAAATTGTACCGGTAACAATTTTTTAACAAAAATCTTGAATAAAATACTATCCGTATTACATTCCGATTGGGTAGTACATATATTTTACATCTTTCAAAAACAATTTTTATCAATTTTCGACAGAAAAATCGTTGTGAGTGATCCAAAAATCGTCCTCAAACATATCACTGCCTGGGGGCCGTCCCAGACCGTGTAAAAAGCCAAAATGTCAAATGTCATGCAAAGTGTCAAAAGTCGTGGAAAATGCCCTGCAAAATGGCAACTCGGTTAGAGACTTTAGAGACTTTGCATGATACTTAACATTTTACAGGGCTTTTTACAGGGTCTGAGAGTGGCACCTGGTCAAATCGGGATCGGCAAAATAGCAATCATCTTCCACGCTCAAATTGTACTGATCGCCGGTGCCGCCTTTGTATGCGGACGTCACTATGCGGAAAAAGCCTCTTACGCCCTGCGGACAAATAGAAATGCCGTATTTCTTTAAATGTAAAGGAATAATATAAAATCAAGATTTTTTTGTAGGTGCAGTTTAGCATTTCATTTCGTTCTAATAAAACTACCGTATTACCTCGAATCAACCCCCCCATGAATTACCCCTCCCCCCTCGAAACACCCCCCTAAAATATAGCTGGAGAAATAATAAACACCCCTCGAAATACCCCCACCCAAAGTGAGTCTAAATTGAATGTACACGACAAATACTGTGATTTGTGATATGTATGATGCAGAAAATACGTTGAAACCGATGACTGAGTGCCGTTAGAGCAGGGTTTATGTGTCTATATACATTTATTTTTTTATGTCTATGTAATTGTTAGATATTTCTACATCTGATTATATGGAATTTCACAATAATAGAATTGCTGGCGAAAAAATAGACCCCCTCGAATAAGCCCCCATCGAATCAACCACCCCCCCTGAAAATATACCGGCGAAATAATAAACCCCCTGGGGGTATTTCGAGGTAAAATAATACGGTAGTACTATCAATACTGCCGTTTTGATGCAGTGTAAATATGTCAAAAATACAAGAAGAAAACGAACCCATGGTCAACGATGGAAAGAACACAGAAATTGAACACAGAAACTCATTGAGTTTCTGTGTTTTTGTTTTACACAGAAACACGGAAACTCACAAATTTTGAAAAACTCAAAACTCAAATGAGTTTTTTTTTGGAGAACACAGAAACACAGAAACACGGAAACACAGAAAAGTTTTTTGTTTTTTGAGTTTTTTTTCAGCGAAGTGGTTGAATTCACATGAATTCAGCTAAACTAATTAAACAAGATAAGATATGCATGTATAGTATATGTAAAAAAATATGTACATAAATGTATTCATATTTTATCATGGAACAAAGAAGAAATTAAAGATGGCATGCACAATTGCACATATCCTGGTGGAATTGACAATTTAAGTTTCAACATGTTTCAGTATACCATATTACCTCAAATTAACCCCCCTCAAAATGAATGGTAAAATAATAAGGCCCCCCTCCAAATACCCCCCTCTGGGATGATGTACATGTATTATCGAATGTATATGGTGTATTTATTACTGCTAATTTGCATCGCAGCTACACATAGACTGTACTAGATTGTGCAGCTATCTATTTACACGTTTATTTCAAATATATCCTGTTTGTACATTTATAACTGCCTACTATTTACATTGACTACTACTATTTAAATGTAAATGCCTACTATTTACCATGATCCTTATGAAATTTTCTGACAAAATAATAACCCCCCCCCCTCAAATAAGCCCCCCTGTCAAAATTTCAAATTTTGCAAAAATAAACCCCCATTTCAAGGTAATACAGTAGTTGTAGTTAAAATCAATTCTGTAGCCTTCCATACAGTGCACATCCATTGAAGAATTTTGATGTACTGCGTAAATTGTCATTTCTGGGCATTTTGTTGATGCTGGTGTTGTGATGTGGATGTCCTCATTGTGGTATGGACTTTTTCGACACTTGAATGAATACACAGATGTTATGTGGAGCTAAAACATGTGCAAAACCAATATTTTATAAGAAAACCACTGTTTCCACATCGAAATGCCGTAAATCATAATTTTTTGGAAAAACTTGAGTTTTTTGGGAAAAAACTCGAGTTTTTTAGTAAAAAACTCAAAAAACTCGAGTTTTTACAAAAAACACAGAAATAAAAACAGAGTTACTCAAGTTTTTTTTGAGAAAAAAACTCAAAACACAGGTATTCATTTTTGAAAAACTCAAAACACAGAAAGTGTTTTTTTTTGGAGAACTTACCCATCGTTGCCCATGGTGTGCCCCAGGAATTTCGGCCCACCCAATATTCGACTCCTGTCTCGTCAACACCCCAGCCAACCAGTGAAATTATATGGTTGATCTGAAAAGAATATTTTCGAATTTATAAAAAAGTATTTAGACAATCAAGCAGCTAAATATATCCCCAGCAAAAATGGTGATAAATCAGTGTAGTGATGGAAAAGCGCCAGGAAAAATGGCGCCAGGCACCAATGGCGCCATGGCGCCATTCAAAAAAATGGCGCCAGCGCCAAGATGGCGCCAGAGAAAATGGCGCCAGGCGCCATCTGAAAGAATGGCGCCAGGCGCCAAAGGGCGCCAGAAACAATGGCGCCGGGCGCCAAAATGGCGCCAACGATAAAAGTCACCATTTTAGCATGTATATTTTAACAGAAGCATTTATTTGTTAAGGGCAATATGTTATAACAGTTACCTGATGAATAAAAAACACAACAACATCATAATCAAGGATATAATACATTCATCAAGTCAAATGTCATTTGTGGTTATAAACAATTTACAATTGACCCTGCAGTGACATGAGACAGCATTGAATTGGTGATTTGTACAGAAAATCTATTTTATGTTGAGTTGCCATCAAATTGTTGAGTATTTATACCACCTTCAAATGAAAATTTTGTGACATGTTAAAATGAAATTAGATAGGGTAGTGTTTAAAATAGAACAGAAGACAATAAGAATGCATTGAGAATGATGTTTCATATTTTGTATTTTGTAAAGAAGGAAATTGACTAGTTGTTATATCTGCTACTACCGCACTACTATCACAGATTATTACAAGCTAGCAAGCATAGATGGAAGTTATCACACTAGAGTGTAACAAAACTTGTGTAAATGCACTAGTGTCATTTTTTGCCATGCCAAATGAAAACATTATGGTGCTAATCTCAGCGTGGGGGCATAGTGTTGCTGTTTACGTGGAATAAAAACAATGAACTGCAAGCCAAACTTGTAATTCTAGCAAAAAAATGACATGGTTCTTTATTTATTCAATAGTTTTCAAGGCAGATTACAGTGTTAGACGTACACATCCATGTAAAAAAAAGTTTCACACCCTTCAACTATCTGAGACAAAAGGGAAAAAATTCACTCAAGTTTATCACAGCTGCGTGAGCTGTGCTATGTGTGTGTTTAAAACACCAAAAAGCTCACGCTGCTATGATAACTTGAGTGAATTTTTTCCTTTTTGTCTCAGATAGTTGAAGGGTGTGAAACTTTTTTTACATGGATGTGTATGTCTAACACTGTAATCTGCCTTGAAAACTATTGAATAAATAAAAGTCTGGGTTCAATGTGAGACATTTCTCACAATGCAGATGTAATGATATATTGCTTTTGTGCATTTAACAGTCAATACATGTAACTCTTGTGATGTAAAACAAATAGTTTCTTTATTCAGGTGGGATATGTAACCACAAAAGTGTGTTATCAGTGAAGTGTATGCCATTTTCTAAGGAATGATACATTTCTTTTGTGCATCCAATATAGGTATATTAATTTCCATTTGAGAGACGCACTTCATGTCCATTTGAGAGACACACTTCATGTCTATTTGCTGTGGAGGCAGCGTCCACTTTTTGTTTGGCTTTAGCCATTTTTTTACTGATATACTTCTTTTGTGTGGCCAGTGGCCCAGGCTTCCCCGAATGACACCCAGTAGGTGTCTTGCTGAACAATATATATGCTTGCGAGTAGATGGCGCCACTCCACAAAAATGGCGCCATTTTGGAGTAGATGGCACTGCCGTTTTGGAGTAGATGGCGCCACTCCATGAAAATGATGCCGTTTTTGAGTAGTTGGCGCCACTCCATGAAAATGGCACCGTTTTGGAGTAGATGGCACCACTCCATAAAGATGCACAATTTGAAATCATAACCCTTGAAGACCCATATAGTGGCAGTATCACATCAAACAGCACTATATTTTGATCAAAAATATGCAACCCATAACTTGGATGTGGGCCAAGTTTATATGTGACCGGGTGAATTTCATCCTACAAATATCAGCTGGCATGGTGCCAACGCGTGCCAACAATATTTGCATATGCTATGTGTTAAATGACATATCCAAAACTCATTGCGAAATGTCTCTTAAACAAAATTGGTCCGCCATTAAGAGTTAAGGAGTGTATCATGCTTCTATGTACAACTCATATTTGTGACAATAGCATGATGTGATTGTTCACAAAAAAAAATTAACTAGAATTATGGATCACAGTTCAGTATCCATTGATCAAAGTTTTTCAATTAAATTTTTTACTTGCCATTTCACTTCTCATTTGACTTTTGCCGATTTTCTTTGCAATTCACTTCTCACTAGGGATGGAAAAAAGTGCTTTTTTTAACGGCCCCGCTTTTTTAAAAAAAAGCGTTTAAAAAAAAGAAGCGTTTTAAAAAAAAAAACGCGCTTTTTTCGCTTTTTTTCAAAAAATGTCGAGACGTTCCCTAAAAAGCTCCAAAATATCGTTCTGTATCATCATATACAGGTATATCAGACAATTGGCAGCAATTGTGATGATATATAGCCATAGAATGGCTGTGTAGTCATGGGACAACATGATAAGTGGTGATTTCTGCCAAAAAATTACTTTTTTTGTTGACTCATTATGTAAATCGCTGTTTGTGAATGTTTCGTGACTTCAAGTGAAGTTAGGCATGAAAAAGTGCTTATAAATAAGGCTATAAGAGAAGGCTAAAACATTGAGACTAATGTTTCTCACTGTAGAAGTATGTGGGAGCACATTGGCTGAATATTCTATACTACACTAACATATCACAACTTATTATTACATGATAGCATGCAGGAATAGAAGCAATGACTATACAAATGCCACAAAATCAATGAAAACAGCCACCAGTGGTAATGTGCAGCTGAAATTTCGCGCTTGCTCACGAAAAAATAGCAAAATACCTAGTGCATAAGTACAAAATTTTTTGCCACCGCTTTTTTTAAAAAAAAGCGCTAGGACCCTAGCGCTTTTTTTTAAAAAAGCGCCATTTTGTTAAAAAAAAGCGCTCGAAAAAAAGCGCTTGCCATCCCTACTTCTCACTTCTCTTTTTAGTTGCCATTTGACTTGACTTTAGACTTGACATTTATAACTTGACATTTGACTTTATATTTGATCACTTGACATTTAACTTGAGATTTGACTTGACATTTACCACTTGAAATTTGACTTGACATATGACTTGTTATTTGACTTGACTTGAAATTTGTCACTTGACATTTGACATGACATTTATCAGTTGACATTAAACTTGACATTTGACATGACATTTATCAGTTGACATTAGACTTGACATTTGACATGACATTTATCACTTGACGTTAAACTTGACATTTGACATGATATTTATCACTTGACATTAAGCTTGACATTTAACTTGACATTTGACATGACATTTATCACTTGACATTAAGCTTGACATTTAACTTGACATTTGACTCGACATTTCACTTGAAATTTATTACTTGACATTTGACTTGACATCAACCACTAGACATTTATGACCTGATAGTAATCAGCATGCAAGGTCACATGCTCAGTATCACATCAAGCAGTAGTTCAGGCATGTTTGCGCATTTTACACAAAATAAGCAAACTCGAATAACTTTTGTAAATCTGTACCAAAATTGCCGAAAATTGGCTCATTTGAAAGCTCTAGTCATGGCACACACCAACAAATTTTTTTTATTGCCCCATTTGTATTCAAATTTAAATTTATTGAGGTTTGAAAATTTCAAACAGATACCGTACCAAAGTGGGCGGAGCCTGTGAAAAAAAATCCCGAAAATAAGAAATGGCATCATATTCTCTTTCAAATGAGCCATCAACCATGAAAATCAGTCGTGTTTCAAGGAAGTTATTGCAGTTTGAAGATTGTCGGGAGAACAAGAACAAGAACAACAACAACAACAACAACAACAACAACAACAACAACAACAACAACAACAACAACAACAACAACAAGAACACTACTTGAAAAAGAAAATCCGTAATAACTTCCTCCGAACTCAACCGTTGGATCTGAAAATTTGCATGGTGGTACTTTTCGACACGGGCTTTTTAATGGTGCAGTCGGTTCTGCACTAGCGCATTGCGTTCCGAAGTTATTGCGATTTTAAATTTGCGATTTCCGCATTTTGGTGTGTCTGACCATATTATGGGTGGGTCGCTTGCGCCCTCCCTCGGCAGCGAGGGATGGCGCTGGCGCGCCCACCCGATAAATCATTCATACAGTGTGGAATTGCGCGCTTGCGTTACACGTTCGCGTGCTTGTACGTTCACGTTACACTCAATTTTAGGGGGAGGGGTATTTCGAGTGGGATGGGGTTATTATTTCCTCAGCCGAAATTTAGGGGGGCATTTCGAGGGGGGGATAATCCAAGGGGGGATAATTCGAGGTAATACGGTATCTATAGTGTTTCTTACCAAGCGCCAAAAAGAATGATCAAAATTCTAACCTCAACAGCTTAAAAAAGAATATTGAAAAATTCGCAATTCGTATCCTAAAATTATTCTACTAAAAAAAGAAAACTTTCGAAATCGCCTTGAAACTGTAATGGCGTCAGAAACTGAGGTTGCCCGCATAATCAAACGAGAAACAGGGCAAACAAATCCGGAGATTGACGCTATTGAGCTAACGCCATTCGCCTTAATCTGCGCTCCTGGCGCCGCCCGCCGTCAATGGAGCGGCTGGGCACTGTGCCAAGTATGAACAGGCGCTCGGCGGCAGACACGTGCTCAGTCAGGTATGTTTTAATAGACCGATCAGTGTTTATTTTGGATGGTTTTGTCGCTGGCATGTCGCTGCTTTTTTTAATATGGCTGCCGCGGCATACTCAATTTTTACTTATTGCGATAGGGTATATCAAATCTTACAAGGAACACTTACAAGTGTCGATTTAGCTCGGTGGCACTGCGAACATTTTTCCTGTTGTGTTATGCTTGCATCTACGCCATTTACACGGTCACCTTGTATTTTAGTGTTGTTTCATAGCGTTTTTCAATTGTTTATTTTAACCTCAGTCTATCGCAAATCTACGTCCATTGGAAGTTCGCTACGACAATCTTAAAAGCGGGCTTTTTCATGCCTATACTTTCCTTAGATATTACGATTGGGCATTTTGCCAAAAGCGACGTTTACGCAGTTTGTCCAAAGACAAAATGCGCAACTCATTGCGAAATCGTGTGACCAAAACATTGGCCACACGACCGCGAATGGTCGCTTATGGAAAATGGCGAGTGCCGGGGAAAATTTGCCCGCCACTGGCTCAGCCAGTGGGCTCGCCATGCCCATAGTAACACCAGGTTGCCTTGCGGCAAGCCTAGTCAGAGACATTTGGGGCACAGACCTATGTTTCAAGTGAAACATAAACCTCGCGGGTTTGGTATGGCACACTTATTCTAACTGGTTGTTTTTACCCAACTGTATCAAGGTAACTACCATCGTGGTGACAATATTTATCATCACTATGGTAGTTAGCTTGATACAGTTGGGTAAAAACAACCGAGCTCGCCATGCCCATAGTAACACCAGGTCACCTTGCGGCGAGCCTGGTGGGAGACGTTTTGCCCTCTGACCTATGTTAGAGTTGAAACATAAAGCTCGCGGGTTTTGCACCATGCAATACCTACCTAAATAATACATACCTAAATAAGTGCCAATAATAATTATTGGCGCTTATTTAGGTATGTATTATTTAGGTAGGTCAATAAAAATTATTTTCAAAATCAAATCAAATGTCAATTCCAAATCCAACCGCCACGTTTGACTGAAAACCACTTAAAATGTTTTTTTTTGGAAACTCGATTTCATCTGATAAAATTTCAACGGCTGGTTCATTCGTGTTCATTCGCGCAAATTTCGAGTGGTCACTCGACGTTTTTCAACATTTTTTTGTTTGTGGAAGAATTAATGAAAGTAAAATAATAAAGCAATCGAATAAATATTTAGATGGGTCTATTTTGGGCCACTTGAAATATGATGGGACATCTAAATTTGGCCGAGCCATTGTCCTCTACATGATTTCTAGGGTATCATAAAGAAGAAATCCCACTTTTTAAGTTGAGATCCCAAATTGAAGTCGGTTTGGGCCCACGCACACACTAGTTGACATAAAAATTCGTGTCAACTAAATTCAACTACATTTTTGGTAAATTATGTGATTTCAACTTTCACGTGTGATACAGCATAGTTAATTTAATATCGTGACATTAAATTTTCATTGTTTCTGTGAAAAGGGTGATGCTTTTTGTGTGATTTAGTTGACATTCAGTTGACATGTATTTGCGATGTCAACTAGTGTGGGTGGGGCATTTCTCCAACCATCGGAATATTACAATGTGTCTACCCACTAACTAGTTGACCACCGGTCAAAAAAAGTTCATTTCAACTTGAAAATCTGTGTAAAACGCGTTTTACTTCATGTCAACTGTCGACTATTATTATTATTGGCGAAAATTATTATTGGTCAACTCTATTAAAACCAGAGTTGTTAAAAGTACCAAACTTTTTTCATAGTATTCGTAAACGTAAAGTATTTTTTTTACTCACCCCCTGAGTACAGAAAACGACAGATAAATTTTTTACTTTTACTCATGTGTAAACATAAGTAAAATACTTATCCCTCCAGAAAACGTATTTTTGGAAAATTTTCACTCAAAATCACTCATTTTTGTAGCTTTTTGAACATTTTGACCATCAAATTCACAAGTACATGTGTCATGCGCCTATTTTTAGCAATTTTTTCCTATTTTTCGCTTTTTCTCTCCGTTTTACCTTTTTTTCTCCCCCTTTTTTCCCCTCTATGTCCTGAAAAGCCCTGAAAAGCCTATCTGAAATACATATTCTGTACTCGAGTACTTTCAAAAAGTATACGTAAAAGCGAGTACAGCTACTTTTTTCAAAGTATACGTAAACATATTTAGTCAGTACTCGAGTATACGTACGTTTTGAGTAAACGTAATAACGTTTTAACAACTATGATTTAAACTCAAAATAATGATCCTACCTGCAGTTATTTTATCACTGCTTCTAACGCGAAAAAATTTCACTGGGGCTTATTTCTGGAAATTGGAAATGTAAAATGTCAGATGAATTTGTCTAGTGTAATGGTCATGTAAAATACCCAATAAACCTACCGTATTTCCTCGAACATTAAAAACGATGACTCTGTTATGCGAGAACAGTGATTATACGTCTACACACTTATACAAGTCTTTAGAGTCTTATAAAAGGCGATTTTTGTTGCATTTTCGACGTCTGCGTACGTTTCAGACGACAATTGAGTACTTGGTTTTCAAAAAATTTCTGGCGAAATAATAAACCCCCCCTCGTTTAACCCCCCTCAAAATTCTCACTCTGAAAAAATAAAACCCCTGGGGGTATTTCGAGGAAATACGGTATATTGCATTTTACTGGACACTTTACATTTCTCCTTACATTACTTGTTGCTCGAGACACAATCAGTCACTTGTTTTTCTATCCCATAGACGCAAAAAATTTTTTACAGTAAATGTATTTATGTACACACATTGATTGTTCACAGCAAATTGTGCCTACACACACTAGTTTTCATCGTGACTTTGTGTGTAAACCGAAATTTTTTCAAATGCAAATTAATGAACACGGTTGAATGATTTAATTGAATTTAAATTGGAATTTGAATGAATGAAAGTTGAAATTTGAAAACTAAAACAAAAAGCAGACAAAAAGAGTAGGCTGGATGTCGCCATGTCGCCATTTCAGTTTTCACATCGGTCACGGTGAAGACCAGTGTGTGTAGGGCCATTACTGATGAAAAAGTTATAAAAACGAAATAATATCCGCTATTTTTCCCCCAATTATTACAGCTACGTATGTATTTATGTATGTACTGAAGTTCATATCACTATTGTCATAGATTGCATGTAACCCCCCCAACCCCCCCCCATTCGAGACCCCTGAGCAAACAAATTTGAATATTACACAAACGTTTTAACTCAACCCCCCCACCTTAATTCTGATTTGCCGCACTGGAAAAAAGAAACGAAAAAAATTTAAAAAAAAGAGCCCCGTTACGCGTTTTACTATTCAATAAAAGCACACTTGGCAAATGTTCAAATGAAGAGCCTAAAGTTGCGGATAGGCATGAATAAGCCTAAAAGCGTGTACGGTCAATGACCAGGGACGTAGCCAGGATTTTTGAGCGGGGGGGGGGCGGATTGTATACAGAGCTCGGCGAACGGGGGGGGGCGGCGCCCCCCCCCCCCCCTAAAATTTTACCCCTGTAGTAAGGGAATGGCGCCATGGCGCTGGCACCATGCGATGGCGCCACGCCATGGCGCTGGCGCCATTCGTTGGCGCCATGCCATGGCTCAACTGGCGCCAAAACAGCTGTAATTTACAGGATAAACAGCGACATGGACAAGAATTGAGTCCATTTTCATCGGCTTTGGGACTGCGGAGACTGGTCAGCCGAAAATATACGTTGCGTGATGGGAAAATGCGCGCTCACGCGCAAAATTTTTTCAACTGTCGACAAAATCGTCTTCTGGAAGTGCCATTTCTGGCACATTTTTTGGTTCGGCCCGGGAAGGGGGGGGGCGGCCGCCCCCCCCGCCCCCCCCCCCTGGCTACGTCCTTGTCAATGACCAGTTGCAACTGCGGATAATTTAACGAAACGTACGTTTTATTAGTTGGTACAGTCTAAATTGTATTCTTTCTTGCTTTGTTTCTGTTGTAATCGCTAGGGCCTCATTAGATTTTACACTCCTGGCCATATTGAGTGCATATGTAAACTGCGTTCGGATCCGGTCCGGCAGTCAGTTTCTGACCTGACTGCTGACGCCATAACTCTCGCTGTGGGGGGAAATACAAGATGAAATTTGGGTGGGACGTAGCCGACATTCCCCCCTACTAGGGTTCAAACGATATGACTTTTCGATATCGATATTCGATATTCAATATTTTTTCAAAATTTTCGATATCGATATTCGATATTTTTTTCTGAAACTCAATATTCGATATCGATACGATATGGAACCTCGATATCGATATTCGATATTGAAAAATGGTCGATATTCAATATTTCAATATTTTCGATATTCAATATTGCGATATGCTTTTGGTATAGCAAGGCATATTTCAAGTGGCATATTGTATTTTCATGTGGTTGCACACATGGTTAATCATCTCTTTACTGAAATGTGAATGGTACAAGTGATTTTAACAAGCTTTACATCACTCAATGGTAGAAAATGGAAGAAAAACATGATGAATCAAAGTGTATCAGACAAATAACAATTGGTAGATATTACAGTTCATCCTTATAACCTAATTGCTTAAGGGCATGTTGCAAAAAAAGTATATCAGCATTTTCTGGCTTCAAATTTAGCACTCCAACAACAATGGCATTATAAATACTGTACTTTTACTCATCAAATACAATACTATAAGCACATCAGATTAACCATAAACATCTCAAAATGAAAATGAAAAGTAAATTTGGGGACACAATACAGGTTCGATATATCGAAAAAATGGTCGATTTTCGATATCGATATTCGATATTTTTTCAAAATTTTTGATATCGATATTCGATATTCGATATTTTTTCAAAATGTTTGATATCGATATTCGATATTCGATATTTTTTCAAAATTTTCGATATCGATATTTGATATTAAAAAATGGTCGATATCCGATATTCGATATTCGATACGATATATCGTTTGAACCTTACCCCCTACTCAGGGACGTATCCAGGATTTTTGAGCGGGGGGCTGCTTGTTTACGGGGGCCGGCGAACGGGGGGGGGCTCAGCCCCCCCCCCCTAAAATTTTTCCCTATATACGGACGGAAAGGCGTTTTGGCGCTAGCGCCATACAAAGGCGCCACGCCATGGCGCTATTGGCGTTGGCGCCAGCGCCAGGAACCGCTTTGTATGTATGTAAATATGCATACATATACAGCGAAATTTGGAAAAATCTGTTCATTTCCAAGGAAATTGGTTTTCTGGGGCCGATCCGCTGTAAATACAATGCATGGGCAAGAAATTGCGCGCTTTCGCGCAAAATTTTTTAAGAAACCTCGAAAAATATATAGGAAAAGTTGCATTTTCCGGCACCTTTTAGGTCTCACCCCGGGAAGGGGGGGGGGCTGCAGCCCCCCCCGCCCCCCCCCTGGATACGTCCTTGCCCCTACTATACTCCTGAACATGTATGAACATGATCTTCAAAAATGAAGACCATAATTTTTTTTTAAAAACTGCTCATTCTTGAGATATTGTAGTTCAGCACAGTTCAACAGTGTGTAAACAGAAAAAATGTACAAACCATTTTGGGAATTTGGGCAATGTGTGTACATGAGTAGGGTTCAAACGGGATTGACTTTTCGGGATCAGGATCGGGATCGGGATTCACTTTTTGAGATTTCGGGATCGGGATCGGGATTGGTAATTTGAGATTTCGGGATCGGGATTGGCCGGGATTGGGGTCACGGGATCGGGATTGGGATAGGCATTTTTCCGGGATCGGGATTGGGTTCTAGGGATAGAAATTTTGGCCATTTTTCTGGCATTCACAGTTGTTCATAAAGGTCTCAAAACACTGTTGGATGCCAGAAAAGTGGCATAAAATTGACGCTGGGGGTTTGCATCCACTTTTTTGCATGCAAAAACGTCATTATTTCACTTTTTATAATTTCCACTAATTTTTCCGGGATCGGGATCCCGGACTTGGGAGTTTCTCGGGATCGGGATCGGGATTTGAAAACTTTCGGGATCGGGATTGGTATTTTTGAGATTTCGGGATCGGGATCAGGATTGGGGTTTCAGGATCGGGATCGGGACTGGTAAATCCCGGAATTTCACGGGATCCGGGATCGGGATCCCGTTTGAACCCTATACATGAGCGAATAGTAATGATAAACATTGGAACAGCGCGTGCCTAGGGTGTCAAAAAAATTTTGTTATGGAAAATGGAAACGGAAATTTTTTTGCACTTGCCAGAAAACGGAAATAAAATTTCAGCAACAAGGAAAACAAGGCCGGAAAACTGGAAATGGAAAAATGAAATTTTGCCAGAAAACAAAAGGAAATTTCCTGGAAATGCTAAAAATTGCTGAAATTTTGATGGAAAATGGAAAAAGTCACATAATTGAAAACCTGCATGCATGTTTACCAGTTTGGCTGAAACAGAAAACAGACAATTGAGCCAGAAAAGGGGAATATGAGGCTGAAAAACTGAAAATTGAGCCTGAAAACGGAAAAAAGGCAGAAAAACTGAAAATTCAGCCGGAAAAACTGAAAATTCAGCCGGAAAAAGGCAGAAAAACTGAAAATTTAGCCAGAAAAGGGATAATTAGCCAGAAAAACAGGAACGGAAATGGAAAAAAATTTTGTAGTCGGAAAACGGAACGGAAAACGGAAAAATTAATTCAATTACCGGAAAACGGAATGGAAAATGGAAAAAATTTGCCTGCAGAAAACCGAAACGGAAATTTGTCACCCTAAGCATGCCTGCAAACCAGATTGTTGAAAGTAATCAATGTTTTCAAAGTTAATGTAAAATATTCATTTTTAGTCACTCCTGAGTGCAGAAAACGTATAGTAGAATTGTTTACTTTTATTTCCATGGGAAAATGTAAAAGTAAGTATTTTTGAAAACGATGACCATAATTTTCACTAGAAGTCACCCTTAACCCCAATTTTCATCCTTTTTGCCACTGCACACATGAAGTTGTGCATACACTGTAGCGTCTGCCAAGCAGGGTTGGTTTTAGTAAAATTATTTTTACTGAAACTGCAGTAAAATTGTAAATAAATTATATTTTATTTTTATTTTTTCTTCAATTTTCCATTTTTTTTTATTTTTTTATTCTTCAATTTTCCATTTTATTATTATTTTATTTTTATTTTTTATTCTTTGTGACCAGGATTAGTTTTTGTGAAATTCTTTTTACTAAAATTGTAGTAAAATTGTATAAAAATTGTATTTGATTTTTTTTCTTCTGAGATTTTGCCAACCCTGCTGCCAAGTAAAACCAATAATTATCCAAAATTTAGTTGACACAATTTTTGATGTCAACTAGTGTCAGGGGTATTCTAGTTTTCGGCCCTCCTGGGTGTTGGATAGATAGCAAATCACTCCTCCGGAGGGATAGATAGCTGAAAATTTTTCTGGGGGGGGGGGTTCGCGGGGGCTCAATATATAGGCATAGAAGGGAGGAAAAGGAGAAAAATTGCTGAAAGTAGGTGAAAAATGGCTAAAAATGGGTATATAAGGACATATAGTACTAAAAATAGCTCAAAATAGGCAGTTAGATGCACGAACTAGTGATTTTGGAGGTGAAAATCTATATACCGTATTTCTTCGATCATATTGACCGCCAATGTATTGTTTCATAAGCGGTTTTGGGAGGTCAATGTAAACGAGCACGCCAATGTAAACGAGCACGGCAAAATATTTTTCAGATGATATGCATCATTTAAGTGCCGTCATTCTTTGTGACATAACGCTGCACAATAGCGAATGAGTATATAGCGAAAGCAAAACAGGCGGAACAAAAAGTTTAAATAAGATCGAGTGCAAAAGGCACGGACAGATGGTGTGCATATTATGGCGGTCAACATCAAGGGATAAATCGGATCATGCAATGTCACTTTTTTGACACGGCAAAGTATTCGAGCATGGCAATGTATTTTTCAGATGCTCTACAGACCCGCCAAAGTAATCGAGCAAGCCAATGTGAATGAACACGTCAATAAGATCAAAGAAATACGGTATAGGTATGAAAATAGCGATTTTGAGCGAAAATTAGGGTATAGTTTCCCAAAAATCGCTCCAGATAGGTAGATAGCTGGCCGATTGGGGGGAGGGGTTTAGGGGATAGTAGCCCAAAATTTTGCCTCCGGGATAGATAGCTGAGCGGCCTCTGGAATAGATAGATAGCTGGGCGATTTGGGGGGGGGAACCCCCCCTTTCCTACCCCTGACTAGTGTGTGTGACAAGATATAATTGATGACAATTTTTGATGTCAACTTTATGACAAGTTATAATTAGTTACATTCTCTGTACAGCATCAACTTCGGTCAATAGACAATAGTGATTATGTATATTGGATAGGGTTGGCACTAGGGTCGAAACGGAATCCCGATCCCGATCCCAAAACATTTCGGGATTTGGTGGTCCCGATCCCGATCCTGAAACCTCAATCCTGATCCCGATCCCGAAATCTCAAAAGCCAATCCCGATCCCGATCCAGAAACTTTCAAAATCACAATCCCGATCCCGAAAAAATTTATACAATCCCAATCCCGATCCCAGAAAATTTGGTCAACCTCATTAAATGCCCTTTTTGCATTAATAAATTTTAACCAATGTCCACTTAATGCCTCTTTTCTGGCATCCAGACGTGTTTTTGAGCCTGTTTTGTGAAAACATTGGCAAAAAACGTGTATATTAGAATGTTTTCAAAAATGCCATTACCGATCCCAAAAAATGCCAATCCCGATCCCGAAAGGTCAATCCCTATCCCGAAATCTCAAAAACCAATCCCGATACCAAAAGGTCAATCCCGATCCGATCCCGAGATCTCAAAAACCAATCCTCGTTTATCTTTGCATTTCAGCATTTGAGATTTTATCCTATTGCTGAATGTTTCCGCATGAAAAAGTGTACGCATCTTTTGAATGCTGAAATACATGCTGAATTGACAAACCGCCTAATTTTCAAGAGTACGGACGATTTGAGTTCAGCAAGTTTTTTTCTATTCAGCATTTAATTCGGCATTTGTCAAAAACGTGCGTATGCCGAATATTTCGGCTTCAGTGTGCGTAGCGCCATAGCCGACACCCCTCCCCTTACTGTACACTAAATGGCCGGCGCCGGCGACCCACCAAAGGTGTCGCTTGCGGGTATAACGCGTTTTTAATGAATGTGCTATCTGCATCAGGTCCAGCACCCTATAAATTTTTTTCAAAAATGCTCAATGCAGTTATGCAATGCAGTTTTACAATTCTACAGACCCATACGATACTGTACAATACAGTGAAGTTACCTGTTAAGCGATATTTTAGCAATGCCCCTACAGTTGCATCCTAAAAATTCACTTTAAATATATATTTTTGTTAGACACTTTAAAAGTTGGTTTAGGGTGCCCTCTAGGGAAGGGTTTAAGGTAAAAAATTGCGTAAAAAACCTTACCCCAAAAATGCCCCACTAAGGAATTTTAATGGGGGTGACTGTTCTGACATCACCTATGACATCATCACAGTACAAATTTGTATGGTGATGATGTCATAAGGGACTTCATCACATTCACCCCCATTACAATTCCTTAGTGGGGCATTTTTGGGGTAAGGTTTTTTATGCAATTTTATACCTTAAACCCTTCCCTAGAGGGCATCCTAAACCATCTTTTAAAGTTTTTGATAAAAAATATATTAAAAGTGAATTTGGCTCGGTGAAATGTAAGTTGGTCCTGGACCTGATACACTGTATCTGTAAAAAACAGTGCGGTATACACAGTGAGCGACACTTTTGGTGAGTCGATGGTGCCACAGGATGTTGACAATAACCCCCCAAAATTTCAGCTATTTCGTGTCCGCGTTTCTGGAGTTAAGGCAGCCAAAGTGGTGGAAAACCACTGGGTGCCAGACTTGACGCGGACAGCAAAATTCTGTAAAAAATTTTGCGCGTATATGGCGACCCACACTTAGGGGGGTCGCCGTCGCCCCCGCGTTGGAGTATAGTAGGAGGGGGGAATGTCGGCTACGTCCCATCCAAATTTCATCTCTTAATTCCCCAAGACCCCAATCCTGATCCTGAAAAAATGCCAATCCCGATCCTGCTCCCGTGACCTCAATCCCGGCCACTCCCAATCCCAAAATCTCAAAAAAACCCAACTCTGATCCAGAAAATTCCATCCCGTTTGAACCCTAATTGGTTTATGGCATTTTAATTGTCAAAGCTTCCATTTATGATGGCTACGCCATGTAATACTGAGATGAAATGTGTTAGTGTAGTAAATATATAATTTCCCGCCACAGTGCTTCCATAATGTTGAAAACAAGGTCAATATTCTATATTTCAAAATTTTCCATATCGATGTTAAATATGAAAAATTAGTTGATATCCAATATTCAATACGATACATCGTCCCAACCCTAGTATTGGGGCATATGAAATATCTGAGCTATCATTTGTAATCATTCAAATCGCTTCTTATAGTGATCGCCACAAAATTCTGATCATTTTTAGTGCTGAACCATCAAAATCGGTTGAGAATTTGTGGAAATGCTGTTTGGAAATTACAGCCACTAAGAAACTAACCAAACTATCCCAAATGGTTTGAACGTTTTCCTGTTTACACACTTTTGAAAAATGCTGAACTACAATATCTCAAGAATGAGCAGTTTAAAAAAAAATTCTGGTCTTCATTTTTGAAGATCATGTTCATACATGCTCATAAAAAATGTTTCATGACGATGTATGAAAAACTGAATGAGATCTGGATCATTTTACAGTAGTAGATGTTCTGCTAAATGCTGAATTGGTTTGCTGAAATGAAAGTGACCGGATACAATTTTTTCACAAGATGCTGAGATGTTGAATTCAGCATTTGACCAAAAATGCTGGAAAATGATCTAAATCCATCCAAATTTGTCCGAATTCATACGGATGCTGAATGTCTGGACCCCAAAACCCTGGTCTAAAACCGTCCGAACAGCAATTTTTTAGTTTGGATTCCGCAGATGAAAACGTGCATATACCGAATATTTCGGCTTCAGTGTGCGTAGCTCCTTTGAATCGCTTGACAGATTTATTGATAAACTGCGTAACCTACCAAAGTATTTTGTAAAATTCAATTGAGAAGGACTATCCAATCGCTTTTTTTAGCAGAAATGGTCGTGCTGTGAGCAGGGTTGGCACTTGTTTTTTTAAACTGATTAAAAAAATCTGATTTTGTAAAAAATCGAAGGGTGGAAACTGATTTTAATTTAAAAAAATCAAAAGGCAAAATTTCTGGTAGATTTTTACCAGGTATTTTGCATTTTTTTTGCACGCAAGCACGCAATTTCTCATACATATTACCATTTGTGGTGTTTTCATGGGTTTTGGGGCATTTTTAGTGTAAAATTTTCCATTTATTCAAGTTACTGTGTAATAATAAGCTGTGATATGCTAGTGTAGTATCAAATATCAAACCAATGTGCTCCCACATACCTCTACAGTGTGTAACAGCACCGTCAATGTATTAGCCTTCTCTTACAACCTTATTTAAGCACTATTCCATGCTGAACTTCACTTGAAGTCACAAACGTTCAGCAAAAGGCGATATATGTAATAAGTTGACATAAAATGGATAATTTTGAAAGAAATCACTGCTTATAATGCTATCCCATGACTCCACAGTCATAATATGACCACAATAGACATGACAATACATTGTCTGACACTTAACATACTCTATACCCCAATTTTGGACAATTTAAAAAAAATATCTGACTCTAATTTAAACAAATCAATTTAAAAAAAAAATTGATTAAAAAAAATCAAGGCGTTAAAAAAATGTTTTTTCAACCCTAGCTGTGAGGGTTCAAAAGGGATTGACTTTTCGGGATCAAGATTGTTTTTTTTGTGTTTTCGGGATTTGGGTGTCGGGTTCGGGATTGGGATTTTGGCCAAACTTGTATTCATAGTTTTTATTTTTAACTGGAAAGGTTTAAAAACACACTTGAATGGCAGGGAGAAGCAAAGCACAGTGGACGTTTCCGTTTCACATTTCTCAGTGCAAAAAGTATTTTTTTTTCACTTTTTAATTTCCACTAATTGTCGTCACGGGATCGGGATATGAAAATTATCGGAATCGGGATTGAGGCTTTGTGATCGGAACCGCTGAATCCCGGACTAAGCAATATTTCGACTGAGGCCTTCTGTGCATGTTTACTCGGTGTGCATGTTGACCCTTATTTTCACTCAAAATCGCTAATTTCCATACCTTTTAATAGATTTTTTTCCCTTCAAAATCACTAGTTCATGTGTTTTGATGTCGTTTTTCTGCTATTTTTTGTAGTATATGTGCTTATATACCCATTTTTGGTATTTTTCACCTACTTTTTGCGATTTTTTGACCTTTTTTTCTACATCACAAAAAAGCCTATATATTGAACCCCCAAACCCCAAAAATTTTTACCAGCTATCTATCCTTCCAAAGGAGCGATTAGCTATATATCCAACCCCCTGGAGAGTCAAAATCTAGAATACCCCCGACATGCACAGCGGGTAAACATGCACAGAGGCACAGGCCCAAATCTCTTAAATATACATAGATATAGAGCGACAAGCACGCCAATTGGTGTATTTACTAGTGAAGTGAGAGTACGATGGCCGATTTACTAAAATTTTTTACATTACACCTTCAAAAGTGCTACCAGAAGTTGCATTTCACCGACTTCTTCATGTCTCACCTGGGAATGGGGGGGGGCGCTGCAGCCCCCCCCGCCCCCCTGGATACTTATTGGTTTTGGTAGAGCGCCAGTTCGAAATGATGGTGTTTTTGTTCACTTCAGGTCCACTGCCCCGTCGCCGTTCATATTAACAAGGTAGATAGATCATGCGGATCAATCTGTTAACCTGAAATTGGGACAGAGTATACTCCAATCACTTCACACCCTGCACGCGTGGTTCCCGTTGGAAGCGTGCCAACGATTTTTTCTGCATGCGATTTTCAGAAAAAGTTGAAAAAGTCATCGCTGTTATGACGCTTATACGTTAACTTAATCACAACAATGATTTTTAATCTTTATACAAAAATCGCATGCTTTATCATCATTGGCACGCTTCCAACGTGAGACATAAATGAGTGCGAGGGCAGAGTATCATGTTCGCCGAGTATAAGTTCGATTTTTTTTGTTTCTTATTAAAAGTGTTATGTTGGCCCTTCTTTTTTTTCCAGTTTAGGGATGGCTGTTTTTTTTCTCAAAGGTAAAAAAAAAAATTTACACAACAAACAAAGTCTTTGCGCTCAACCATTTGTGGTGGTTTTCATTGGTTTCGATCAGTGGCGTAGCCAGCGGGGGGGGGGGGGTGAAAGGAATTAGCCAGGAGTTTTGAGGGGGGGCGCATTGTATACGGAGTCGTGCGAACGGGGGGGGGGGGGCGGGGTGCATGGGGTCTTTCAGAAGAGACCTATATGGACTAGGGCTGGGTTGATTTATGAGACGCGGTTGAAATTTGCTTTTTTGAAGTTGGTCGTTTGGCGCGTTTTTTTGTTTGTTGTAAATCTCGTATATCCTCGAATAAGATCTATTTTAAATAACCTCCTCCCTTGAATAAAGCCCCTTTCTTAGCGACAACAGATTCATAATGTCATTGTGAGGAAAAAATATTCCCTCCCATGAATAACTCCTCCCCTGAAAAACTCCGACGAAAAAATAATTCTCCTGGGTTTTTATTCGAGGATATACTGTAAGTTTGAAGATCAGCGTTGCTCTATACGTAATCTGTGTTTGTACTATTAATTCAAATTCGTAATATTCAAATAAAAATTACTAGCTATTTTTATATACATTTTGCTGCCTTATATTAAACGCGAAAAATTTGTTTTCCATTAATTTGTACCACCGCCGCAGGTATATACTCGCTCGGTTCGCCTTTTATATCAGTTCCGGTCCGTGGGGCCGATCTTGGTGCCGTTTTGGCTACGATCCAAGAAAGGACCCGAGTGCCGCTCGTTACCAAACAGTCAGCGTCGTGTTTAAGAAAGGTGAATTTTGGTTTACCGTATTTCCTCGAAATACCCCCGGGGGGTGATTGTTTCATAGTGCTCCCGAGAGGGGGGGGGGGGGGTTAAACGAGGGGGGGGTTATTATTTCGCAAGAAACTTTTTGAAATCCTAGTACAAAATCGTTGTTCTAATGTGCGCTGGGGTAGAAAAATGCATCAATAACTGACATGTATAGACACCTGTAGACTAATATCAGTACGTAGATGGTATAAACACTGTTCTAACGTGATTCCGACATTGGTTTAACGTGTGTTCTGCACTATGCAGAACACAAACTGCAGTATTTGTCATGTACGTTCTCTTTACACTCAATCTGGGGGGGGTATTTCGAGGGGGGGTGATTGTTTCATAGTGGTCTCGAGAGGGGGGGGGGTCAAACGAGGGGGGTATTTCAAGGAAATACGGTAGTTGGGTGTGTGCCCTCAGAGTCAGGTAGGGCGTCTAAATGTAGCCCTATAGGCGACACGCTGGATGTCAACTGAATTCGTGTCAACTAAATTTTAGTGAATTATGTGATTTTAATTTTCCTATCTGATAGAGCATCAGGGGTTTTGTAGATTTGGACCCCCGCGGGGGTTCATACAGGGGTCTCCAGGATTTTGGCTCTCGTGGGGGCTGGATAGATAGCAAATCGCTCCTCCGGAGGGATAGATAGCTGAAAATTTTTCTGGGGGGGGGGCTTGGGGGGGGGGGCTGGCGGGGGCACAATATAAATATAGGCTTTTTCAAGGTTAAGAAGGCAGAAAGGGGAAAAAATCGCTAATAATCAGTTAAAAGTAGCCAAAAGTAGGTAAAAAATAAAATAGGTATATAACTGTGTATAAAACCGGAAAGCATGATTTTGATGGTGAAAAACTATAAAAAGGTGCGAAAATTGGTGATTTTGAGCGAAAATTGGGGCAAAATTTCTCAAAAACCATTCCAGATAGATAGATAGCTGAGCGATTTGGGGGGGGGGGGTCTTTGGGGGTAGTAGCTGAAAATTTTGCCTCGGGATAGATAGATAGCTCCCCCCCCAGCTCCCCCCCAGCCCCCCCCCCTAGGAGACCCCTGGGTTCATATAGATAGCAAATCGCTCCTCCGGAGGGATAGATAGCTTAAAAAAAATTTTTTTGTGGGAGGGGGTTTGCGGGGGTTCAATATACAGGGTTTTCCGCGGTATAGAAGGTAGTAAAGGGGATCAAATCGCTAAAAGTAGGTGAAAAATGGCTAAAACTAAGTATATAAGCACATATATAGGGTTGGCGGCGGACTAAAAACATCGGCGGAAATTTTTAGTAATAGGCACTAGGTATTTTGCAAAATTTTTGCGGGCAAGCGCGCAATTTCACACACAAATTGGCATTGGTGGTTGTTTTCATTGGTTTTGTGGCATTTTTAGTATCAAAGTATCCATTTCTATGTGCTACCATGGGTTAATAAGCCGTCATATGTCGGTGTAGTATTTAATATTGAGGTAATGTGCTTCCATGTACCTCCACAGTGTGTAACTTCACTCCCAAAGTAACAACCTCCTTTTATAACCTTGTTTCATCACTATTCCGTGCCAAACTTTACCTGAAGTCACAAACATTCGACTATAAGGCGATATACAAACGTATCGACAAAAAAAATGTATATTTTTGACACATAAAAAAAAGAGCCATTAAAAGGTACGAAAATTAGCGATTTTGAGAGAAAATAGATGAATAATTTTCAAAAATCACTCCAGATGGATAGATAGCTGGACGATTGGGGGGGGGGGTTTAGGGGATAGTAGCCCAAAAGTTTGCCTCCGGGATAGATAGATAGCTGAGCTGGCCTCCGGGATAGATAGATAGCTGGCGGATTTGGGGGGTTACGCCCCCCCCCTACTAAACACATGTAGAGCATAGTTAATTTTACATCATGGCGTTTTTCATTGTTTTCGTGTGATGCTTTTTATTTTTTTGGGTTATTTAGTTGACATTGAGTTGACGCGAATTTGCGATGTGTCATCTAGCCTGTGTGGGCCTACAGTCTACACTGGAGTCGCATGTTGAAAATAGGTAATAAAACACATGACCTAGTTATTTTGAAGGTGAAAATCTATAAGAAGTATGAAAATTAGGGAATTTTGGTGAAAATTAGGGTAAAATTGCTCAAAAGCGCTCCAGATAGCTAGAAGCTAAGCAATTTGCGGGTGGGGGTGTTCAGGGGAATGTAGCCAAAAAAATTTGCGCCAGGGATAGATAGATAGCTGGGCGGTTTGGGGTGGTGTTACCCACCCCCTTTCTTACCCCTGCAGGCATAATGTGTCTATAATGGGTCTACATGCGGAATGGGCTTTGATGCGGAATGGGCCCTAGCCTCGCTTCGTCCACGCACAATTTGCACGGCGCCGTTTCTCAGTCGGAAAGGGCCTTCAGGCCGGGCATACTGCCGTCTGCCAGAGCGATGTACTATTGTCTGTGTGATGTGAGTGTGGTTTTGTGTTTGGGTTTGGTTGTTTGTAGGATAAAAGTGCGGTAGATTGAGATAGTGGGGATCGGCATAGATCCTCTTATGGACATGGTATCCCTATGGGTCCACACACTAACTAATATCAAAATAAGTGTCAAATAAATTCAGCTAAATTTAGATTAATTACGTAATTTCAACCTTCCTCGATGACCATAGTTAGGTACGTTTATGTCGTGACTACAAATAGCCCAGTTTTTTCCAAAGTTTTTTTAAACGGGATAGTTTGAAAAAAACAACGTTTTCCCTTCCCTAGTCGTGACAATTTATTTTCACTTTTCCGTTAAGTGTGGTACGTTTCCTTTTTCGTGTTATTGAGTTGACATTCAGTTGGCACGAATTTGCGATGTCAATTAGTGTGAGTTTTGAATTTCGAATCGACACATTGACTTTGGCGTATATTCGGATATTCTGATAAGTAAATCTAGCCGCTCGAAAAAAAGGTTTTGATTATCGATCACATTTATCAATCACTATATTTACACCGCTCCCAGAAACATGTAAATCAGTATCCCCGCGCCAGGTGCACCTACCCGTGGCTGAGCGATTTAGCGCCACCGGCCAGCCAGTTCCAGTCGACGCGGACTTCCCAAACCTGGCACCAAGCCAAAAACAGCAAGGACACTAGTCCCAATTGCGGCAACGCAGATGCTGATGTTGAAGAAGTTAGGTGCGACCCGGTAAATGGACACTTGCCCGTCGATGCGCTCACGCTTGTTAGGAATACCATTCGGTCCGATGTTTATAGTGAGTGCGGGGGGGGGGGGTAGGGATGGAAATTGTGAGGCTTTTTCAATGGCCAAATTTTGAATACGGCCGATGGGCGCGGTGCAGGAGCGATCAGGGACACTCCCATACCCTAAACGATCCCTGTGAAATGTAAAATGTCCTGCAAAATAGCATGTAAAGGGGGTTCAGGGGATAGTAGCCAAAAATTTGCCTCCAAGATAGATAGGTAGCTGGGCGGTTTGGGAAGGGTGGTAACCCCCCCCCATAGAATAAATCGAGGGTGGCATTTTAGGGGGGAGTGGTCTCCAGACTTTTGTCTCGTCCCATTCCATTGTAAACTGGTGGAAAATATAAATGAGAAAATCACTTAATTGTATTTTACAAATCCCACATGCAAGCTGTCAGGCTCTCATCTTGTGTGAGGGTGCCCCGAAGTATTTATTATATATACTACCCTGAGGCCTCCCTTGGTGCAGGAAAAATTTTTTTCACATTTTTTTCTGGAAAATTTAAATGAGAATTCCATACAAATTTTTGTTCCTGATAAAATTGAAATTTTTAATAAATTTTTTTCTGGACATTTGAGACCAAAAAGTTTTTTTAACATTGGTAGATTCAAAGTATGTCCAACTTTTCTACCCCCTCAGAACCCCAAGAATCCCCACACAATTATGGCGTTGTTGATCAAACTGAAATTTTTTTGAGTTTGATCAAAGGTTTTAGAAAGTGGACAATCCACTATCCCAAGCTATTCATGAAGCACATGGGGGCCAGAATTGGCTTGTTCGGTGTCAGGGGCAACATATGGCTGCTCCTGGGCCCCATTTTTGTGCTTAAGTATTTTTTTATTACAAATGATAAAAATGGCGCTGTGTAAGGAGGGCACCTGCATGACAGCGTGTCCAACGCCCGCAATGTTGCAACACAAATCACAAAATAATTGTGCCCATTCAATGTGGGCACTAATTATCTGTAAAAAATCTATAGAGGCTGATGGGCAATGTGTTATGTATCTGGTTTGAATGGGCCAGACAAAAAACTAAGTCATGTCAAGAACATTGAAAATCATGGTTTTTCAACTACAATCACAATTTGGATTATCACAAAATTCAAAATAATTGTTGAGATGGCTTCATAACACATGTCTGCATACTGGATGCCATTTTTATGTGGGGGTAGTGGAATGGGGGTCAAAATATACCCACAAATGACCAGTGGTCAAAATATTGCTTATGGCTAGCCAAAATGAATTTTAATTTTTTTTTTAAAGCACCAACACAAGTGTATTCATCACTTGTGTTGTCAGCACACCAAAAAATGGCTGCACACTTTACCACAGCTATATTTTGTGTGGTTTTTTTGAAAATTCTCATTTATATTTTCCGGGAAAAAATTGGCAAAAAACTTCATCAATCTGTAGCAGCAGAACAGGGGGGTGCCACTTGGCATATATGTGGACAAATGTTGCGGGCACCCCCACAACAAATGGCAGCCATATTGAGCTGCACGTCTCCCTGTGAGATAGTTGTGAAAATGATTGACTTCGGCGCTCAATAATCGGCCATTTTTGGGCTGATTTGGACCGTTGAACACTTAAAATGATCGAAATAAGCTGTAGATTCCATTTTTGAGGCCACTTTAGTGATGTCTAAATTTCTTATGCCGATCTAAATGATCAGTAAACTACAGCTTATCTCGATCATTTTAAGTGTTCAACGCTCCAAATCGGCCCAAAAATGGCCGAGTTATTGACCGCCAAACTCAATCAACCAGATCAGCCATGCAAAATGACCATCTTTTTATAGACCACCTTTATCTCAGGACTGGGGGATTATTTGAGGAAAATAAATTTTTTAGTCATAGCCCCAACCTCAAACCCAAACATACTAGAACGGCATAGAAATCGGCCAATGTACAATGGAATGGGACAAGACGAAAACCTGGAGACCCCCGCCTAAAATGCCACCCTCGATTTATTCTTTGCCCCCCCCCGACCCCCTCCCCTTTCCGACCCATGGTCAGTGACAGTCTCTGCATTTTTTTTGCAAACGCCCCATTGTATTTCCACAGACACTCTCGGCGTGACGTCCGGTATAGGCGCATAGGCGGGGGACGACTCGATGGACGCCGCCTTTGATGATGCCGACGATGATGGTGAGCAGGATGATTACGATGATGTCGATGTGAGCTTCGATGATGACACGTGAATACTATTTACCTAGTTTTCTTGGTTGGTTGGGCGGTGGGCGGAGTTTCAACTTCATTGTTCCCGATTTGCGTTGCTTTGTTCTGGACGGTGATTGTATGGAAAAAAATGGATGCAGTGTTTTTGGCGTTTTCAATAATCAGTGAAGGAAGATAAATTATATTTGAGATGTGAGTGTAAATACAATCAGTAACGATGGCAAACCCTCCAGAAAAAAAGTATTCAAATTTTTAAGTATTTTTTCTGAAATGACTTTTCGAATTTTTTCCTAAAACAGTTGTTGAATTTTCAAATTTAGTTTTCAAATTTTCGAAATGACCGCTGCAAGCTCGGATCAACCTCCTTTGGCTGCTCAAACGATTCTGCCGCGTGCATGGGGTGCTAAAGAGTTGAACAGATATGGCAGGTGGAGGGTGAGTACTGTCAGCTTTTTAAAAAGCTATTGAAACAGATACAGGTTTGAGAATCTTGATAATATGTCGCTGAACTATCTTTGGCAGACAAAACGCTCAGTGTACAGTGAGGTGCTGCACATGAACGTTATGATGCACAGATGGGATTTGCAATCCATCACCTAGATTGTGCATGGTCCCAAAGGCACCATCTGCCGAATATTTCATTTTAAATTTAGGTAGTTTTCAATTTTTTTTTGGCAGTTTTCGAATTTTTTTGTGTATTTAAAAAAAATGTTTAAATAGTTTTTGAATTTTTTGGGAAAATTTTTTATTCAAAACTTAATTGAACTCTGAACTCAACGTTTTACACCGTTATTACAGCTCAGACACACCACAAGTCAATTGTGAATTGATTTAGAAACTTGAACTTAAGAATACATATGAATGCCTCGAATTACCTTAAAAAAATTCAAAAAAGTCTTTTCGAATCTTTTGAAAAAAATCTATTTTTATGTATTTGTTCACCGCGTTCTCAATAATTCGAAAAGTCCAAAAAAATTTGAAAAGTTGAAAACATTTTCAAATTTTCGAATCTTTTTTTGCCATCATTTTGAATTTTTGAATCAGCGATCAGGTAGTATTTTCATATTGGGTATTTTCTACTTATACAAGATAACAGGGGTACGGTACGGTAAATCTTCAATTTTGTGGTAAACGGTACTGTACGGTAAATCTGAAAAGTACGGTAAATTTCCGATTGTCAGAAATATATCAATGCAACTTTTACTACATAAATTGACATAAATGGACTTAAGAACACAATGACAGTATGATGACATGAAATTACATTACCCACAATGCAGGGGCTATATATATATATAGGTATTTTTCAAGGTGTAGGAAGAATAAAAGGGATGAAAATGCTAAAAGCTAATGCACATTAGTATCTGAACACCACAAACTCAAATTGTCCAAAAAAATTTATAAGTCAACAAGTGATCACCAGTCAACACCGACGGCCAAATGTCGAGACAAACCCCTTAGCATTGGATAAGATGTTTCGATCCACTCCAACTTGATTTCATCAAATTGATAGACAGTGTTGAATCGTGTATAGTAGCCTCCACTCCGGTACCAGCCTCCAGTCAAATATAAAATGTGATTAGCAACGACGAGTTTGGAGCAGCAGTGTACCATTGGTGTTGGTGCCATTTCGTGCCACGCGCTTCCGTCGTACCTGTAATGACTAAATAATTATTTTGGAATTTTTGGCTTATTTCCTTTAGGTTTATACTGAAAAAAATTCGTCACATTTATCAATGCTGTACTGTACACTGTACTGGACTGTACAGTTTCAGATTAAAAGGACCAATTTGTGGCTTATATTCACAAAATTGTTTTGGCTAATTTAGCGGTGTAAAAACGTTTTTTCAATGACCCTGTTAAAGAAAAATAAAAAACGTTTGTTTTTAAAAATGAACCCGTTTTTTTCTTCAAAACCTTCCAGATACGGCTGTGGGTCAACATCTACAGGAATATTAGACAACTGGCCATACTTTCTGATGTTATATTATATAAATATATCCATAGAATGGGTCAAGCCTATTACGCAAGCAAACCCGTCACGCATGTAGGCCCATTGACCCAGAATCTGTAGGCAACAAACACCGCATGGCAACTGCGCTCAGTGGGCAACTGCGTGCGCTCCAGTGGGCCACAATCACCGCATGGCAACCGCGGCACACACAGTGACCACATGCACCCGCCAAGCCGACGCCATGGCGCTGCCAATGCACCAGCGACGCATGCGCTCACGCCCGACTGGCGCTATTTCTGCCGCGCGGCTGCCTCACGCATTGTCATGTATTGTTCTAAGAAAAGCTAAAAAAATCTAGTCTATATTTATATTTATTTGTATTTTCTCTGCATTTTAAAGGGGGGGAATAAAATAATATTTTTTTATGTAAATGTCAACATATTATATCTTACTTTTTACTGTGAACAAAAATGAAAAATTTCACTGTTCATTCACCCCCTTCACATAAGGCAGGAATGGCGCCAGTCGGGCGTGAGCGCATGCGTCGCTGGTGCATTGGCAGCGCCATGGCGTCGGCTTGGCGGGTGCCTGCGGTCACTGTGTGTGCCGCGGTTGCCATGCGGTGATTGTGGCCCACTGAGCGCACGCAGTTGCCCACTGAGCGCAGTTGCCATGCGGTGTTTGTTGCCACGCGGTTATTCGCCCTACCTGATCACTGATTCAGGGACGTAGCCAGGATTTTTGAGTGGGGGGGGGGGTGCGGATTGTATACGGAGCCCGGTGAACGGGGGGGGGGGCGGCGCCACTGCCCTTAAGTTTTACCCCTGTAGTAGGGCGGCACCCCCCCCCTATCATTTTGCCCCTGTAATAAGAGAATAGCACCATGGCGCTGGCACCATTCGTAGGCGCGACGCCATGGCGCAACTGTCCATCTATTTTTCTATCCCTGGGCCAATTTTTTGCCCACTTTCCCCTGAACACCCCCCCCGCAAATTGCCTAGCTTTAGCTATCTGTAGCGCTTTTGAGCAATTTTACCCTAATATTCACCATAATCACCAATGTTCATACTTCTTATATTTTCACCAAGGGTTATCCCCCCCCCAAAACCGCCCAGCTATCTATCTATCCAGGAGGCCGTTCAGCTATCTAAACACCTTCCCGGACAAGTTCACCACCCATTTTTTTTTCACTTCGGTTGTAATATCTCCATCTATGGGGGGTGTTATAAAGCTGAAACTTTGAATATATAAAGTTGTAACACCCCCCTACTTTGCTTCAATGGGGTGAGGTGGGGCGACTCACTGCAGGGTGGGTTGCCCTATATGCAACAATTTTTTTGGCTTTTTTGGTGTCCCAAACAAGTTCACCACCCACTTGATTAGCTACACTTTGAGGGTCATATCTCCAGCTGTGAGGCTGGTATAAAGCTGAAATTTGGGGGATGTCTTGCCAACAACCCCCTTACAATAAACCAGTGCAGGTGCCTGCCAGCGATCCACTACGGTATGCGTTACTGTATGTACAGTTGTTCATTTTTTTCAAAACAACCCAAGTGTCCCAAACAACTTTGCCACCCAGCTCCATTATAAAAAATGTTGTGAGAAGATACCTAATAAAAAATTGGGTCAGATTTGAACCGTAGTTCTGCTAATAAAATTTTTTTCAGTAGGGCACCCACCCCGTCCCAAAAACAGCAGAGCGAAAATTTCACTTTTAACCAATTTTTTTGTTTCACATTTAAAAAGTTGGTATACAAAGTCCACTAGGGAAGGGTCCAAGGTTCAAAGTTACGTAAACAACATGACCTCTAAAATGCGTCCATAAGGAAATTTATTTGGGGTGAATATTATGATGTCATAATCACAACATTACAGGAACAAAATTTGACAAAATTTTTACTTTTTCATTCACCCCAAATAAATTTCATTATGCAGGCATTAGAGGTTATGTTGTTTACATAACTTTGAACCTTAGACCCTCCCCTAGTGAACTTTGTAAACCAACTTCTTAAGTATGAAACAAAAAATTGGTTTTAAGTGAAATTTTCAGTCTGCCATTTATGGCACAGGGTGGGTGCCCTACTGAAAACTTTTTAATGAGCAGAACTAAGGTTCAAATCTGATTCAATTTTATATCAGGTTTGTTCTCACAACACTTTTTTACAATGCAGTTGCGCGGCAAACTTGTTTGGGAGACTTGAGTTGTTTGTAAAAAATGAACAAATTTATAAGTGGCGACCCATGCTGTAGTGGGTCGTTGGCGGCCACCCACGGGTGTATTGTGAGAGGGGGTTGTTTGCAAAGCAACCCCCAAATTACAGCTTTCTATCGCCCTCACAGCTGGAGATATGACCCTCGTAGTGTTGCTAATCAAGTGGGTCGTGAACTTGTTTGGGCACCAAAAAAGCCACAGAAAATGTTTGCATATAGGGCGACCCACCCTGTAGTGAGTCGCCGCACCTTCCCCCATCGATTCGGAGTAGCAGGGTGTTAGGACTATAAACCCACCAAATATTAGGTTTATACGACTCCCATAGCCAGAGATATTGCATCTTAAGTGAAATAAAAAAATGGGTGGTGAACTTGTCCGGGAAGGTGTTTATCTATCCTGGAGGCAAAATTTTGGGCCACTATCCCCTAAACCCCCCCTCCCCCCAAATCGGCCAGCTATCTACCTATGTGGAGAGATTTTTGAGCAACA